>JALPQD010000007.1:229110-277840 GCA_023101885.1 Typhlomys cinereus | reverse complement strand
TCAGTTGTGCTAACTCCATTTTCATTTCTATTTTTTTAATTTTTTAACATTTTTATTATTATTTCCGCTCATACAAACTTAATAGGTAGACCAGTTCCCTCCCCCCTCCTCCTCCCCCTGAACCCCCTGCTCCCCTTCCCTACCTACCCGTCTCCCAGTGCCTCCCTCCCAATTCCCTGAGAGTCCTTTATTAGGTATGCCTAACTCTCCTCTTGGTCCTCCTCTCCGATGACGTACGAGGACCCAGTGGCATTTCCTGAAACCTTTATCATGTTCCCCTTAAGCATAGGACACTACTGTGGCGTCAATCCCTTGCCTCCAGGATCTTGGTTGCCTTTAGCCGATGCTAACTTTGTGAGTTCAATAGTGGTTGGATATTGCGCAGGCATGCAAAGTCATATTATGATTGCTTCAGCCCTAACTAGTGGGGAGAATCTTCACATCATTGCTCCTCCCATCCTTTTGCTCTTACAATCTTACTGCCCACTATTCCGCAAATGTCCCTGAGCTTCAAGATGGGAGGAGAATACGCTGGCTTAGTTCTATGTGGTTGATATAGAGTCTCTGAAGTTCTGGATTATAGGTTGTTTATTTACTTTGCAGTTTTTGCTGCTCCTGCAATGCCGTCACTCCATCCTGATGGGCACTGTATGACACCCCCCTGGTCAGAGACAAAAAGCTGTTAAACTGGAGTCTTGTTATAACAGCACATTCAAGGGTAGTAGACATAATAAAACAGGAAACCTCGGTGAGAGAGGGGTTCCGTCACCCATTTGCAAAATGATCACCTTTCATCTGCCAGACTATATGCCCTCCCCTTCTGGTGAGATCATAACCCCTCAGTTGTACATGATCAGGAACGAACTCTGTGAACTTAACCAGGTGTCACATTACTTACTTACATTCCTTGGAGGCCAATTTTCTCTGCTGTAACATGGTCCCCTCTCTCCTTTGTGTCTGGTGGTGGCCCTCCAACCCCATCCCTCCTGTTCACAATCCTGCAATTACTGTATACATAGGTTTACTTGAGTGTCTCAATGTGGGCTGGTGTGAGTTTGGTACTAGGAGCCACCTATTAGGGGAGTATACTACGGCACTTAACTTCTGGGTTTGGGATACTTCACTAATATTATAAATTGTTTTCTAATGACATCCATTCCTTTCCCCAGGCAAATTCCAGTAATCCATCATTTTTGATGGCTGAGTAGAACTCCATTGTATAGATGTACCACATTTTCCTTATCCACTCGTCAACTGTTGGAATATTAGGTGATTCCATGACTTGCATATTGTAACAGTGCTGCTATGAAATGGTCGTGCTTGTGCTGTGGAGGCGAACCTCTGCTGCAAGAGGGGCTTATTCCAAAAGTGGATAGCAGTTTCATATGGCATTTCAATCTTTATTTCTTTAAGAATCTCCAGATGCTCGCCAGAGTGGCTGTATGAGCCTGCATTCCCAACAGCAATGTAGGAGAGTTCCCCTCTCTCCACATCCTCTCCATCACTTGGTGTTGTTTGTATTGTGGATTTTTGCCATCCTGACCGGGGTGAGATGATATCTCAGGGAGGTTTTGATTTGCATTTCCATGATGGCTAAAGAAGTGGAGCATTTTTAAGATATTTGTTAGACATTTTAATTTCATCCCTGGTAAAGTTTCTTTTAAGTTCCAGGGCCCATTTTTTAATTGGGCCATTTGTTTCCTTGGTGTTTAGTTTTCTAAGTTCTTTGTGAACTCTGGACAGTAGAGCTCTATCAGATATGTGGTTAGTGAAGATTTTCTCCCATTCTGTGGTTTGCCTTTGAGCTCGTGTTACAATCTCTTTATCTGAACAGAAGCTCTTTAATTTCACAAGATCCCAACTGTTGAGAGTTGGTAGCAGAGACTATGCCTTTGGATGTCTGTTTAGGAAATGTTGGCCTAGCCCAATCAGCTCAAGGGAGTTCCCTATCCTTTCAACTATGATTTTTTATAGTCTCTGGCCTGATATCAAGGTCCTTGATCCATTTGGAATTAAGTCTTGTACATGGTGACAAGTACGGGTCCAGCTTAATCTTCTGCATGTGGAGATCCAGTTTGCCAGCACCATTTGTTGAAGATGCTCTTCTTTTTCATTGGATTCTTTGGGCCCCTTTGTCAAAGATCAAATGGCTGTATTTTTGAGGGTTTATATCTGGGTCTTCAACCCTTATCCATTGATCTGTGTGTCTATTTTGGAGCCAGTACCAGGCAGTTTTTATAACTATGAATTTGTAGTATAGACTAAGGTTTGGTATGGTAATACCTCCAGCAGTGTTTTTGTTACTCAGGATTGTCTTTGCTATCCTGGGTCTTTTGTGCCTCCATATGAATTTTGAGATTATTCGGTCAACATCTT
This sequence comes from Typhlomys cinereus, assembly GCA_023101885.1. Classification (NCBI taxonomy): domain Eukaryota; kingdom Metazoa; phylum Chordata; class Mammalia; order Rodentia; family Platacanthomyidae; genus Typhlomys; species Typhlomys cinereus. The sequence continues at coordinate 275,464 of JALPQD010000007.1, read as the reverse complement.
TAAAGCATTGCTTTGGGATTTTAATTCGTATAGTATTGAATTTGTATATTGCCTTTGGTTTGAAAACTTTAAAACCCTGAAGAAAGAAATTGCAGAAGACACCAGAAGGTGGAAAGACCTCCCATGTTCCTGGATTGGCAGAATCAACATTGTAAAAATGACCATCTAAATTTGTTAATTTGGGGTTTCTCTCTCTCTTTATTTTGGTTAATTTAGCAAGCAAGAAGTGTATCAATCTTAATGATTTTTTTCTACAACTATCTTTTTGCCTGAATGATTCTTTGTATTGTTTTCTTTATGTGAATTTCACATATTTCTCTCCTGATTTTGCTAATCTCCTTTCTTCTACTGCTTTTGGGATGAGATTGCTATAGTGTCTCTAAAACTTTAAGCTGCATTGTTAAGTTATTTATTTCTGATGTTTCCATTTAGAGCATGGTGGTCTGATAGGGTACAGGCTAAAATTCCAACTTTCCTATATATGTGGAAATTCGTTTGGTAGCCCAACATGTGATCTATTTTGGAGAAAGTTCTGTGTGCTGCTGAGAAGAATGTGTATTCTTTGGTGTGTGGATGGAAAGTTAGATGGAGATCTGTCAGATCCATTTCAATAAGGGTTAATTAAGTTCCAAGGTGTCTCTTTTAAGTTTTTGGCCTATTGATCTATCCCACGTTGAGAGGGCAGTATTGAAATCCCAGAGTATTATCATTTTGGAGTTGATTTCTTGCTTTAGACATTGTAGCATTTGCTTAATAACTATGGAGGAGCCCATATTAGGTGGATATATGTTCAGTATTGTGAAGTCTTCCTGGTGAATTGTACCTATGACTAAAATGTAGTGTCCATCTGTGTCTCTACTGATTTTCTTTGTTTGATATACATTTTGTCAGATAGCATAATTGCTACCCCTGCTTGCTTCCTTGTTCCATTAGCTTAAAGAATTTTTGACTAGCCTTTTACTTTTAGAATGTGCCTTTATTTTGTTGTGAGATTTGTTTCCTGAAGGCAGCAGATGGATGTGTTGTGATTTATAATTTATGTTTTTAATTTGTGTCTTTTGATTGGAAAGTTAAGTCCATTGAAATTTAGTATTATAATGGAGAAATTACTATTAATTATTGACACTTTTTGTGTTTGATGGTTTTCATTAGTATATTATTTGGCTTGTAGGTTTAAGAAGTATTATACTTCCCTGATAGATCAGGAATGGGAGGGTAAGGGGAAATACTGGGAAAAAGGGAGGGGGGAAAGAAGGGGAAAGGGGAAAAGAGCAAGGGATCCAGGGAGGAGTGGAGGGAGGGGGGAATGGGGTACTTATTAACTTTGTATGAGTGGAAGAATTGATAAAAATAAAATAAAAAAGAAGTATTGTACTTCCCTTCTTTGCTCCTGGATATGCTCGTTATTTTCCTCAAGGTTGAGTATCTTTCCTAGCATTTTTGGAGGCCTGCTTTGGTAGACATTTGAGCCTTCAAGTTGTCTTTATGCTGGAAAATTTTCGTTCACCATCGATCATGACTGATAGTTTTGCTTGGTATAGCACCCTGGGTTGAACTTTTTTCTTATTCAATACTTGAAGTACATCTCTCTAATATCTTCTTGCATTTACTGTTTCCATTGAAAAATCATTTGTTTATTTAATAGGTTTAACTTTACTTTTTCTTTATTTTTCCACTCATACAAAGTTGATAAGTACCACATTCCCGTCCCTCCCTCCCTCCACACTTCCCTGGACCGTCTTGTTCCCTCCCTCATTTTCCCCTTCCTTTCCCCCTTCCCTCCATTTTTTCCAGTGGCCTCCATTCTGGATCATCCTTCACTGTGCATGTCAAACTTCCCTCTGAGTCCTCCTCTCTGATGAGGTGTAAGAACAGTGGCATTGGCTATAGCTCTTTTTGTGTTCCCCTTAAGTATAGGAACACTATTGTGGCTGTTAATCCCTTGCCTTTAAGGATACTAGTGCCTGTGATCCTTGCTAAACTTTGGCGGTTCAATGATATGTTGGTCATTGCACAGGTCATGCAAAGTCCTATTATGATTACTTTGGCCCTAGCTTGTATGGAATATCTGGCATATAATTGCTCCTCCCCATCTTTAGGCTCTTACAATCTTACCACTCCCTCTTCCACAAATTTCCCTGAGCTTTAAAATGGGGAAAGATTTGGCTCTGCTGTTTCCAAGTGGTTGATGTAGAGTCTCTGATTTTCTGAATTATGGTTTGTTGAATTTTTTTTTAGTTTTACTGCTCTTGCACAGCCCTTGCCTGCATCCTGATGGGTATTGGATGTCACTCCCTGGCCAGAGATAAAAGGCTGTTAAAATAGAGTCTTATTGTAAGAGTAGATTCAAAGGTAGATGGAATAAGAGTAGGAGACAGCGGTGAGGGGGGTTCAGTCTCCCATTTGTAGGATGGTTACCTTCTGTCTGGCAGACTCTATGCTCTCCTTTTCTGGTGAGATCATACATGATCAGATACAAGTGAACAGTAAGGAAAGTCTGTGAGATTAACCAGATGTCTCATTACTTATAAGCCATCCTTGATGGTGATCACTATTTTCTATGCTGTAGCATGATCCCCTCTCTCCTTGTTGCTGGCAGTGCCCTCCTTCCCCTTCCCTACCTGCTTATAATCTTTGCAATTACTGTAGGTATTAAAGACATATATTTGTGTGTGTGTCACTAAGTGGGTATGTTACTAGGATCCACCAATTAGGGAGTACATACAGGTCCTAATTTTCTGTATCTGGGATACTTCACTCAATATAATTTTTTCAAATTCCATACATTTCCTGGCAAATCATATTAATTCATCATTTTTGGTGGCTGAGTAGTATTCCATTGAATAAGTGTATCACATTTTCTTTTTCCCATCTCTTACTATAACACATTTGGCTTGGTTTCATGACTTTGCTATTCTAAACACTGCTGCTATGAACATGGTCATGCTCATGCTATCAAGGGGTATTTCCTGTATGTGGGGTTATTCCCAGAAGTGGAATAACAGGGTCATATGGCATTTCAATCTTTAAATTCTTTGCTGATTTGAATCCCTCTATGTCGCTTTCTTGTCTTATGGCTTCAGCTAAGACTTCAAGTACAATATTGAATAGAAGTGGTGAGAGTGGACAGCCTTGTCTAGTTCCTGATCGAAGTGGGAATGATTCCAATTGTTCCCCATTGAGCATAATCCTTGCTGTGGGCTTGTTGTATATAGCTTTTATTATATTGATTAAGGTTCCTTCCATTCCCACTGTCTCTAGCGTTTTGATCATAAAAGGCTGTTGGATCTCGTCAAAAGCTTTTTCTGCATCTATCGAGAGTATCATGTGGTCTTGGACTTTGGACTGGTTTACATGATGAATTACATTTATTGATTTGCGTATGTTGAACCAACCTTGTGTGCCAGGGATGAAGCCTACTTGGTCCCCATGAATGATCTTTTTAATATGTTTTTGAATCCGATTTGCTAAGACTTTGTTGAGAATCTTTGCGTCTGTGTTCATCAGGGAGATCGGCCTATAGTTTTCTTTTTTAAGTAAATCTTTATTAGGTTTTGGGATTAAAACGATATTAGCTTCACAGAAGGAATTTGGTAGTGTTCCTTCCTTTGCTATTTGATGGAACAGTTTAAGGAGTATTGGTGTTATTAACTCCTTAAATGTCTGGTAGAACTCTGTGCTGAATCCATCTGGTCCAGGACATTTTTTGGTGGGAAGATTCGAGATTACTTCCTCAATTTCCTTATATGTTATAGGACTATTTAAATAATTCACAATTTCCTGATTCAATTTAGGTAAGTTGTGTTTACTTAGAAATTCATCCATCTCTTTTGTGTTGTCAAACTTCACAGAGTATAAGTTTTTGAAATATGATGTTATAATTCTCTGGATTTCTTGGGTATCAGTAGTGATAACGCCAACACTTCCTAAACAGACATCCAATGGCACAGTCACTGCTACCAACTCTCAACATTTGGGATCTTGTGAAATTAAAGAGCTTCTGTTCAGATAAAGAGATTGTCACACGAGCTCAAAGGCAACCCACAGAATGGGAGAAAATCTTCACTAACCACATATCTGACAGAGCTCTACTGTCCAGAGTGCACAAAGAACTTAGAAAACTAAACTCCAAGGAAAACACTGGCCCAATTAAAAAATGGGCCGTGGAACTTCAAAGAAACTTTACCAGGGATGAAATTAAAATGTCTAACAATTATCTTAAAAAATGCTCCACTTCCTTCGCCATCAGGGAAATGCAAATCAAAACTTCCCTGAGATATCATCTCACCCCAGTCAGGATGGCAAAACTCCACAATACAAACAACGACAAATGCTGGAGAGGATGTGGAGAGAGGGGAACTCTCCTACATTGTTGGTGGGAATGCAGGCTCATACAGCCACTCTGGCGAGCCGTCTGGAGATTCTTAAAGAAATTAAAGATTGAAATGCCATATGACCCTGCTATCCCACTTTTGGGAATAACCCCCCATGCAGCAGAGGTTCGCCTCGATAGCACAAGCTCGACCATGTTCATAGCAGCACTGTTTACAATAGCAAAGTCATGGAATCAACCTAAATGTCCAACAGTTGACGAGTGGATAAGGAAACTGTGGTACATCTATACAATGGAGTACTACTCAGCCATCAAAAATGATGAATTACTGGAATTTGCTGGGAAATGGATGTCATTAGAAACAATTATATTAAGTGAAGTATCCCAAACCCAGAAAATTAAGCGCCGTATGTACTCCCTAATAGGTGGCTCCTAGTACCAAACTCACCCAGCCCACATTGAGGCACTCAAAAGTAAACCTATGTAACACAGTAATTGCAAGGATTATGAACAAGAGAGATGGGGTAGGAGGGCCACACCAGAAACAAGGAGAGAGGGGACCATGTTACAGCAGAGAAAATAGGCCTCCATCAAGGTCTGCAAGTAAGTAATGAGAAACCTGGTTAAGTTCACAGACGTTCTTTCCTGATCTCACCAGAAGGGGAGGGCATATAGTCTAGCAGATAAAAAGTAATCATTTTGCAAATGGGTGATGGACCCCTCCCTCAGTGAGGTTTCCTACTCTTATTACATCTACCCTTGAATGTGCTATTACAACAAGACTCCAGTTTAACAGCTTTTTGTCTCTGGCCAGGGGGTGACATACAGTGCCCAGCAGAATGGAGTGAAGGGAATTGCAGGAGCAGCAAAACTGCAAAAGAAAATCAACAAACCACAATCCAGAACTTCAGAGACTCTATATCAATCACATAGAACTAGGCCAGCCTAATCTCTCCCCATCCTGGAGCTCAGGGACATTTGCGGAAGAAGGGGCGGTAAGATTGTAAGAGCAAAAGGATGGGAGGAGCAACGATTTGCAAGATTCTCAACAATAGTTGGGGCCAAAGCAATCATAATGGGACTTTGCATGCCCTGCGCAATGTCCAGCGCACTGTTGCCCTCATAAAGTCTAGCTTCTGTTAAGGGCACCGAGACCCCTGGAGGCAAGGGATTGACAGCCATAGTAGTGATCTTATGCTTAAGGGGAACAAGAGAAAGGGCTTATGGAAATGCCACTGGGTCCTTATATGTCATCGGAGAGGAGGACCCAGTGGAGAGTTAGGCGTACACAATAAAGGACTCTCTGGGAATTGGGGGGGAGGCACTGGGGGAAGGGGAAGGGAAGAAGGGGTTCGGGGGGAGGAGGGGGCAGGGAGGGAACTGGTAAAAAATTTTAAAATGTATAATTAAATTTTTAATAAAAAAAGGAAAAAAAAATCTTTAACTTCTTTAAGAATCACCAGATGGCTCACCAGAGTGGTTGTATGAGCCTCCATTCCCAACAGCAATGTAGGAGAGTTCCCCTCTCTCCACATCCACTCTAGCCTTTGGTGTTGTTTGTATTGTGGATTTTTGCCATCCTCACTGGGGTGAGATGATATCTCAGGGAAGTTTCAATGTGCATTGCCCTGATGGTTAAGGATGTGGAGCATTTTAAAAGATATTTGTTAGACATTTTAATTTCATCCCTGGTAAAGTTTCTTTTTAAGTTCCAAGGCCCATTTTTTAATTGGGCCATTTGTTTCCTTAGTGTTTAGTTTTCTGAGTTCTTTGTGCACTCTGTAATAGAATTCTATCAGATATGTGGTTAGTGAAGATTTTCTCGCATTCTGTGGATTGCCTTTGTGCTCCAGTTACAATGTCTTTATTTGAACAGAAGCTCTTTAATTTCATAAGATTCCATCTGTTGATGGGATCCATTTAGGATTTCCGTTTAGGAACTGTTGGCCTAGTCCAATCAGCTCCAGGGAGTTCCCTACCCTTTCGACTAAGGTTTTTATACTATCTGGCCTTATATTGAAGTCCTTGATCCATTTGGAATTAAGTCTTGTACATGGTGAGAAATATGGGTAGTTTTAATCTTCTTCATAAAGATATCGAGTCTTGTCAGCACCATTTGTTGAAGATGCTGTTCTTTTTCCATTGGATATTTTGGGCCCCTTTGTCAAAGATCAAATGATTGTAATTGTTTGGGCTTATATTTGGGTTTTCAACCCTTATCCATTGATCTGTGTATATATTTTGAAGCCAGTTCCAGGCTGGATTTATATCTATAGATTTGTAGTATAGACTAAAGTTTAGTTCAGTTGATACCTCCAGCAATGTTTTTGTTCCTCAGGATTGTTTTTGCTATCCTGGGTCTTTTCTGCCTCCATATGAATTGTGAGATTCCTTCGTCAACTTCTTTAAAGAATTGTTTAGGATTTTGATTGGTATAGCATTGAATTTGTATATTGCCTTTGGTAGGATGGTCATTTTTATGTTAATGATTCTGCTCATCCAAGAACACAGGAGGTCTTTCCACCTTCTGCTGTCTTCTGTAATTTCTTTCTTTAGCGTTTTAATGTTTTCCTTGTAAACGTGTCTTACTTCCTTGGTTAGGTTTATACCAAGGTATTTCATTTTTTAAGGGGCTATAATAAATGGGATTGTTTCTCTCGGGCTTTTTCACTTCTTTTATTGTGGACATATAGGAATGCCACTGATTTTTGCACATTTATTTTGTATCCTTCTACACTGCTGAACGTCTATATTAGCTCCAGGAATTTCCTGATGGAGTTTTTATGACAATTCGGGTATATGAACATGTCATCTACAAATAGACATGACATGATCTCTTCCTTGCCGATTTGAATTCTTTTAATCTCCCTTTCTTATCTTATGGCAACAACTGAGGCTTCACGTACAATATTGAATAGAAGTGTTGAGAGTGGACAGTCTTGTCTATTTCCTGACTGAATCGGGAATGCTTCAAGTTTTTCCCCATTGAGTATAATCCTTGCTGTTGGCTTGTTTTATATAGCTTTTATTATATTGAGAAAGGTTCCTTCCATTCCAACTGTCTCTATGGTTTTGCTCAAAAAAGGCTGTTGGGTCTTGTCAAAAGCTTTTTCTGCATATATCGAGAGTAAGCCTTTCCTGCATCTATCGAGAATAATATGTGGTCTTGAATTTTGGACTGTTTTATATGGTGAATTACATTTATTGATTTGCGTATGTTGAACCAACCTGTGTGCCTGGGATAAAGCCTACTTGATCCTCATGAATGATCTTTTTCTGTATTTGAATCTGATTTGCTAAGACATTATCTAGAATCTTTGCATCTGTGTTCATCAAAGAGATTGGCGTATAGTTTTCTTTTTTATTATTTTTTCAATTGAGCCTGTGTGTGGGTGCACATGTGTGTATGTATGTGTGTGTATGTGTGTAGAACCACGGGCGAATTCGGGAACCAATATGGACTGCTTCTACCTCCTCCTTGTTTACTCTGCCCTGGGATTCACAGGCTCTACACTACCAGGACTAGAAATGCAGGTCACCTGTGCTTCCGCCTGGCATCTATATGTGGGGTCTATAATCCAAACTCATGACATTCTACCTGCAAGGCTGAGGTTTAACCCCTGAGCCACATTTCCAACCCCCTATAGTTTTCTTAAGTGTATCTTTATTAAGTTTTGGTATTAAGATTATATTAGCTTCGTAGAAATAATTTGGTAGTGTTTCTTCCTTTGATAATTAATGGAACAGTTTAAGGATTATTGGTGTTATTAGCTGCTTAAATGTTTGGTAGAAACCTGTGCTGAATTCATTTGGTCCAGGACATTTTTTTGGTGGGAAGATTCGAGATTACTTCATTGATATATTCATATGTTATTCGACTATTTCAATGATTCAAAACTTCTGGATTCAATTTAGGTAAGTTGTGCTTACTTAGGAATTCATCTATTTCTTTTGTGTTGCCAAATTTCACAGAATGTAATTTTTTGAAATATGACATTATAATTATCTGAATTTCTTGGTTATCAGTAGCAATAACTCCATTTTCATTTCTAATTTTGTGAATTTGGGTTTTCTCTCTCTTGCTCTTGGTTAATTTAGCTAGGGGTTTATCAATCTTATTGATTTTTTTTCAAAGAACCAGCTTTGTGAGTGGTTAACTCTCTGTATTGTTTTCCTTATCTCAATTTCAGATATTTCTCCCATGATTTTGCTAATCTCCTCTCTTCTACTTTTGGGATCGGATTACTCTAGTGTCTCTAATGCTTTGAGCTGCATTTGTTAAGTTATTTATCTGGGATGTTTCTATTTTTTTATGTGGGCATTAAGAGGTATGAACTTAACTCTTAGGACAGCTTTCATTGTGTTCCAGAGATTTTGGTAAGTGTATTTTCATTATCATTCACTTTCAAGAATTCTTGAATTTCCTCTGTAATTTCTTCCTGAAGCCAATTCTCATTCAGCATCATAGTGTTAAGTTTCCAAGAGATAGTGTATTTTCTGTTGTTTGTTGTTTTGTGGATATCAAGCTTTAGGCCATGGTGGTCTGATAGGATATCGGCTAGAATTTCAACATTCCTGTATATGTGGAAATTTGTTTTGTGGCACAATATGTGGTCTCTATTGGAGAAGGTACCATGTGCTGCTGAGAAAAATGTGTATTCTTTGGTGTGTGGATGAAAAGTTCGATAGAGATCTGTAAGGTCTACTTCAGTAAGAGTTTGATTAAATTCTAATGTGTCTCTGTTACATTTTTGACCTGTTGATCTATCCCATGTTGAGAGGGCAGTATTGAAATCCTGAAGAATTTTCATTTTAGAGTTGATTTCTTGCTTTAGTTATTTTAGCATTTGCTTAATGAATGCGTAGGATCCTATATGTTCAGTATTGTGAAGTATTCCTGGTGATGTGTCCCTGTGACTAACATGTAGTATCCTGTGTCTCTTATGATTTTTTTTTGGTTTGAAGTCTACTTTGGCAGATAGAATAATTGCTACACTTGTGTCTTTCTGTTTCCATTAGCTTGCAGAATTTTTAACCAGCCTTTTACTTTTAGAATGTACCTGTCTTTTGTGGTAAGATTTGTTTCCTGAATGCAGCAGATTGATGGGTTTTGACTTGTAATCCAAGTTTGTAATATGTGTCCTTTCAATGGTGAATTAATACCATTGACATTTAGTGTTATAATGGAGAAGTTACCTTCAATTCCTAACACTTTTTGTGTTTAGTAGCTTTCATAAGTATATTATTTGCCTTTTAGGATTTGGTGGTATTATACTTCACTTCTGTACTCCTGGATATGATTCTTCTTTTCCTCCAGCTTGAGCATCTTTTCTAGCATTATTTGAAGGCTTGGCTTTGTAGACATTTAAGCCTTCAAGTTGTCTTTGTGTTGGAAAATTTTTCTTTCTCACTCAATCATGACTGATAATTTTGCCAGGTATATCAGCCTGGGTTCAACTTTTTGCTCATTCAATACTCGAAGTACGTCTCTCCAACCTCTTCTTGCTTTTACTGTTTCCACTGAACAACCATTTGTTATTTTATTAGGTTTCCCTTTAAAAGTGACTTTTTCTTCCCTTGCAGCTGTCAGCATCTTTTCTTTCTCTGGTATGTGGAGTGTTCTTACTACTATTTGCCTTGGTGTGTTTCTATTTTGGTCATGTCTGTTTGAGGTGTGGAATGCCTCTTGTCTTTGCATGGGACTCTCTTTCTTTAGATTAGGAAATTTCTCCTTTACAATAATTTGAAAAATTTCCTCAGGTATGGTATTTTGTGATTCTTCTGATAATAAATGAGCATGTTAGGCTTCTTCAAGGTGTCTCATAACTCTTGAATATTTCTCTCAACTATCTTTTTGGCTTTAACAACCTCTTTCATTGAGCTCGTTAGTTCTTCCACTTTGTCTTCATAGTATTGATCAGGGTAAAGGTCAGACTTTCAAAATCATTATATCGGGTATGACTTTCTTCACTATTTTCTTTTTTTTTATTTACACTCATGCAGACTTAACAGGTATACCCATCCCCTCCCTCCCTCCGACCTCCCATGGTTCTGTGCCCCCCTCACTACCCCCTCCCTCCCCATCCCCCAGTACTTCCCCCTCCCATCCCTGGATAGTCCTTAAATGTGCATGCCCAACTCTAGTCTGTGTCTTACTCTCCAATGAGGTGCAAGGACCTAGTGGCATTTCCCAGAACCTTTTCCTGTGTCCCACTTAAGCATAGGAACACTACTGTGGCTGTCAATCCCTTGCCTCCAAGGATCCTAGTGCCTTTAGTCCATGCTAGACTTTGTGGGGTCAATAGTGTGTTGGACATTGCACAAGGCATGCAAAGTCCAATTATGATTGCTTCGGACCTAACTTGTGTGGAGTATCTTGCATATCATTGCTCATTTTCTGTGAGTTTGTTCTGGTTGTAATGTATCATTATGGGGTTAATTCTTTTTTTTTTTTATTCAATTGTGTGTGTTTGTGTGTATGTATGTGTATAGAACCACAGGCGATTTGGGAACCATCATGGACCACCTCTACCTCGTCCTTGTTTACTCTGCCCCAGGATTCACAGGCTCTGCCCTACCAGGACCAGTAATGCAGGCCACCCTCACTTCCACCTGGTGTCTATACGTGGGGTCTAAGATCCAAACTCATGACGTTCTGCCTGCAAGGCAGAGGCTTAACCCCTCAGCATTCTCCAGCTCCATATGAGGTTAATTCTTTCGGTAAGAGATTTGTTGTCTCAGTTTTTCTCATGGATTTGCTCTGTGACCTGGACAATATTGTTTTATCCCTTAACACCTTCTCCTTGTTTCTGTGTGTTTTTGACTGAACCGAATTAGATGGTATCACTATGTTAGAGCAGTTATTAGTAGTGTTTATCTTGGAATTGGATATGCTTGTCTGGTATTGGTGTTATTTCATAGATGAGGCTATGAGACTTAGTAAATCAATTAAGTCAGGTTTAGTAGACAGGGAGTGAAATGAGTATTGTAGTACACTTTTTCAATTTACTTCCTTGGTGATATGTGAGGGTGAATGGTGTAGTCCCTGAAATTTTATGAGTTTTAGTGTGGCTATATGGAAAAGTTAAACTACAGTGACTAATAATTGAAAGGAACAAGATGGTAAAATGGGATTAATTATCTTTGAGTTGGATGTGAAGATTCTCTTCCATGTGATGGGATGAGGGTTTCAGGTATATGGAATTTGTCCTCTAGAGCTTGCATGGGTTCTCTCTGGACTTGAATTCTGAGAAGCAGAGAATCCACCCTGGTCTAGGTCTGGGGAAGAAAGGCAGACTGTCTAGTATGTCACGCAGATCACCTGAGAGCTGTGGTATGGCCTAGGGCCCTTACACAGTGTCAGGGCCGACTGGCTTCTGCTCTGGCTACTAATGGGATGAGCAGGTGACCTGGGACTTGGGCTATGATCTAAGGGCCTTACCTGAGGGGCAGGGAGTCATCGCTGGTCTGGGTCCTAGACAAAAGGCCATATTTTTAATATGATAAAACTTCACATACATTCATTGGAAATATCCTCAAGACATATTGTCATAATTTTCAAATCTTCGGTGTTCTACTGCATTAGCTTTATGCGTGAGTATAAAAGGACTATGTAGAAATGAATATGTTGAATTTTATTTAAATTATGGTACAGATACACTTATGAATTTCTCAGAATAAGGAAACAAGGGATCCTAAAAGTGTTAATAAAGCTACGTACCACGATGGAAAGGCTCAGGACAGGAAAGATATTGCCATTCCTCAGACTCAGCTAGTGTCCATACATTTGCAATCAGCCATTCACCACACTACAGAAAATTCATTGTTGAGAGGATCAGTCACCACTGTTTTCAAGGTGGGTTGTGTATCTCTTCAGGGATCTTAACAAGCTATCTTTCTCTAGCTGTTTTCTTTTTTTTATTTTCAAAATTCTATTTGAACTATTGGTGAGGTATTATCTTAAAAATCCTCAAATACCATATACATACATGTGTATATGTATGAAGGTTAAGGCTAATCTAGGTAAGTGTTAAATTCATATTCTTTTTTAATCACACAAATTCTTTGCCTAATCATATAAGCTGAATAGATATCCATGCTACTCTCCCTTTCTCCCCCCCTCCCCATTGCCACCATTGCACTATGTCTCACTTCCCCCATTCAATCATACCCCCTTCCTCACTTCCCACTTAGAGGTCCCTCCTGCTTCCTCTCTCCCATCCCCTGGAGCATCTGTTTACTTGAGTGTTGAACCTCCCTCTGAGGCCTACACTAGTGAGAGTTCAGGACTCTGGCATAGCCCTGGGCCCTTCTTTGATTGCCTGCTAGCATGGGAACTCTACAATGATTGTTTAACCTCTTGCCTATAAGGATGTTACTGCTGGAAGACTTCTTCCCTGTGATCTATGCTGCACTTTGTTGTGATAACATGTCACTCATTGTGCAGGTCAAGCAAAGACCAATGATATATATCCTACCTGTTGCAGCCATGACTTAGGTAGAGTATCTTACAAAGCGTTGGTCCTCCCCATAGTTAGGCTCTTTCAATTTTGCCACTCCTTCCTCTTCAAGGTTTCCTGAGCTTTAGGATGGAAAGAGATTAGGTTGGAAAGAGATTAGGTCTGGTTCCAGGTGACCATGTAGGGCCTTTGGTTGTCTAAATTATGGCTTGTTATTGTTTTCAGGTTTGCTGTTCCTGCAATGCCCTTGGTTGCATCCTGATTGATATTCAAGGTCACCTCCTAACCAAAGATAAAAGATTGCTTAACCAAATATCTCAATATAAGAAGAGGCTCAAATGTATATGGAAGAATGGGAGTAGGAAACAGCAGTGAGAGGGATCAGTCTCTCATTTGTCAGTTGGTTACTATCTAACTACAGGTCACTATATCCCTCCTGATTGGGGAGATCCAACATGTTCAATCCCAAGTGACCAGGAAAGGAAGTGGTAGTGAGCTGAATCACATGTCTTGTTACTTACATGAATTGCATGTGGCCTAATTTCTCTGTTGAAGCATCATCCCCTATTTCCTCTCTTTTGAGTTCCTTATTCCCCTTCCCTCCTGTTTATATTCCTTGTTGATTGCAGTGGGTAGTACAAAGATTTACCTTCAAATATGTCATTAAGTTGGTTTCGAACTAGGACCACTTATTAGAGAGTACATACATTTTCCAATTTTCTGTGTGTCTGTGATGCTTCATTCAACATAATTTTTTCTAATTCCATCCATTTCTAAGAAAATTTCATTAATCCATCCATTTTGTTGGATGAGTAGTTTTCCATTTCATATATGTACGTCAATTTCTGATCTACAGAGTGGTGATATAAGTCTGCATATCCACGTGCTTTGTTTTTATTGTGGATTTTCACCACCCTGACCAGGGTGAGGTGATGTCTCAAGGAAATTTTGATGTGCATTTCCCTGATGACTAGGGAACATTTTTAAAGATATTTCTTAGGCATTTTCAATTTCATTGCTTGAAAAGTTTCTTTAGAGTTCCCAGGCCCATTTTCGAATTGGACAATTTGTCTCCTTGACGTTTAGATTTTTAAGTTCTTTGTGCACTCTAGATAATAAAGCTTTATCAGATATGTGGTTAGTGAAGATTTTTCTCCATTTCTGTGTGACTTGTTGCTCAGTTTACAATCTTTCTAGCTGAACAGAAGCCCTCTAATGTCATAAGATCCCATTTGTTGAGTGTCGTTTCTAGTGATTATGCAGAGTTTAGTTTTAGGAAATGTTGACCTAGCCCAGTCCATTCAAGAGAGTTCTATACTCTTTCTTTTTTTAATGTTTACTTTTTATTTTCCCTCCCTCCACCGTTCCCTAGATCTCCTTGCACCCTCCACACTTTTCTCCTACTTTTCACCCTCTCCTTCTCCTGGTACCCTCCTCTCTCCCCCAATCCCTGAATCATCCTTTAGTGTGAATATCTGTGTCCTCCACACTAATGAGGAATAAGGACTCAGTAGCATTGCTACTGATTCTGTACTCTTTCAAATAGCCTTTTCATAATCTCTGGCCTAATATTAAGGTCCTTGATCCAATTGGAATTAATATTTGTGCATAGTGAGAAGTACAGGTCCAATTTTAATCTTCTGCATGTGGGTATCCAGTTTCACCAGTACCAATTGTTAAAAATATTGTTCATTTTCCATTGGATTTTTTGTGGGCCTTTGTCAAAAATAAAATGGCTATAATTCCGAGTGCTTCTATTTGGGTGGTCAACCCTTTCCATTGATGTATGTGTCTATTTTGGAGACAGTAACAAGCTGTTTTTATTACTATGAATTCGTGGTATGGATTAAGGTTTGGTACAGTGATACCTTCACCAGCGCTTTAGTTACCCAAGATTGTTATTGAAATTCTGAGCCTTTTGTGCTTCTGTTGATATTTTTTGGTCAATTTATTTAAAGAATTGCTTTGGGAATTTGAATCTGTATATTGCTTCTGGTAAGATGATCATTTTATGTTGTTAATTCTGCCCATCCAGCAGCATAGGAGGTATTTCCACCTTCTGGAATCTTCTGCAATTTCATTCTTTAGGATTTTAAGGTTTTCATTGTAAAGGTCTCTTGCATCTTTGGTGGAATTTATACCAAGGTATTTCTCTTTTAGGGTTTATAATAAATGGGTTGTTTCTCTTAGGACTTTTTCACTATTTTCATCCTTGGTGTATAGGAAGGCCACTGATTTTTGCATGTTTATTTGTGACCTGCCACTCTGCTAAACTTCTATGCTAGTTTCAGCAGTTTCCTGGTGGAGTTTTTGGTATCTCCCATTTATGTGAGATCATATCATCTGCAAATAGAGATATCTTGACTTCCTCTTTTCTGCTTTGAATCCATCTTATCTCCTCACTTATCTTATGTCTCTAGCAAAGACATCAAGTTCAATATTGAATAAAAGTGGTAAGCATAGATAGTAATGTTTAGTTCCTGACTTAAGTAGGAATGCTTCAAATTTTCCCAATTAAGTAAAATCCTTGATGTTGGCTTGTATTCAGGTTATGTTATGTTGATGTAAGTTCCTTCAATTCGACTATCTCTATGGTCTTGACCATAAAAGGATGTTGAATTTTGTCAAAAACTTTTTCTCCATCTATGGAGATTATCATGTGGTCTTGGACTTTGGACAGGTTTTCCATGATGGATTATATTTATTGATTTGTATATGTTGAAACAACCTTGTGTGTCTGGGATAAAATCTACTCAATCACAATGAATGATCTTTTTTTATTTTTATTTTTTTGCATTTTTTATATCTACTCATACAGACTTAAGAGGAACACCCGCCCCTCCCTCCCTCCAACCTCCCACCATCCTGTGCCCCCCTCCCTTCTCCCATCCTCCCCCTCCCTCCCCATCCTTTAGTGCATCCCCCTCTCATCCCCCCGAGTATCCTAAAATGTGCATGCCCAACTCTCCTTTGGGTCCTACTCTCCGATGAGTTGCAAGGATCCAGGGGCATTTCCCAGAACCCTTTCCTGCGTCCCACTTAAGCATAGGAACACTACTATGGCTGTCAATCCCTTGTCTCCAAGGATCCTAGTGCCTTTAGTCCATGCTAGACTTTGTGGGGTCAATAGTGTGGTGGACATTGTGCAGGGCATGCAAAGTCCAATTATGATTGCTTCGGGCTTAACTTGTGTGGAGTATCTTGCATACCATTGCTCCTCCCATCCGTATGCTCATACAATCTTACCGCCCCCTCTTCTGCAAATTTCCCTGAGCTTCTGGATGGGGAGAGATTAGGCTGGCCTAGTTTCAGGTGGTTGATACAGAGTCTCTGAAGTTCTGGATTAAGGTTGGTTGATTTTTTTTTTTTCAGTTTTTCTGCTCCTGCAATGCCCTTCAGTACATCCTGATGGGTATCACTGTGGTTTACTACTATTATTATATCTACTTTTGAAGATACTCTTATACAAGACTCTAGTTTAACAGCTTTTATCTCTGGCCAGGTGGTGACATCCAATAACAGAGAATGATCTTTTTGATGTTTCTGAATGAGATTTGCTAAGATTATGTTGATAATCTTTGCATTTATGTTCATCAAAGAGATTGGCCTGTAGTTTTATTTTTTAAGTATACCTTTATTAGTTTTGGGGACTGGTATGATATTAGCTTTGTAGAATGTATTTTGAAGTGTTCCTACCCTTGCTATTTTTGAAAAAGTTAAAATAGTTATAAGAATACTTACAATAATTCAAAGCTTCAAGATTTCATTAAAAGTTGTGCTTACTCAAGAATTCATCTATTTACTTTGTGTTATCAAATTTCATGGAGTATAGCTTTCAAAATATGATCTTAAAATTCTCTGAATTTCTTGAATATCCATTGTGATAATTCCATTTTCATCACTAATTTTGTTAATTTAGGATTTGTCTCTCTTGATTTTGGTAAATTTAGCTAGAGGTGTACCAATCTTATTGGTTTTTTCAAGAACCAGCTTTTTGACTGGTTGATCATTTAATCATTTTCCGTATGTCAATTTCAGATATTCTCCCCTGCTTCCTGCTAATCTCCTCTATTCTGCTGCTTTTGGATTGGGTTGGTCTTGGTCTCTAAAGCTTTTAAACTCATTGCGAAGATATTTATTTGCAACGTTTCTATTTTTTTGATATTGACATTAAGAGCTGTAAACTTACATCCTAGGACAGCTTTCATTTTGTTTCAGATTTTGATATGTTGTATTTTCATTTTGTTCACCTCTAGGAATCTTGAATTTTCCTTGTGTGGAGTATCTTGCATATCATTGCTACTCCCATCCTTTTGCCTCTTACAATCTTACCACCCCCTCTTCTGCAAATGTCCCTGAGCTTCAGGATAGGAGGAGAATAGGCTGGCCTTAGTTCTATGTGGTTGATATAGAGTCCTCTGAAGTTCTGGATTGTGGTTTGTTGATTTTCTTTTTCAGTTTTGCTGCTCCTGCAATGCCCTTCACTCCATCCTGCTGGGCACTGTATGTCACCCCTTGCAGTCCTTGATGGAGGCCTATTTTCTCTACTGTAACATAGTCACTTCTCTCCTTGTTTCTGGTGTGGCTCTCCAACCCCATCCCTCCTGTTCATAATCCTTGCAATTACTGTAGGTAATACATAGATTTACCTATGAGTGTCTCAAGGTGGGTTTGGTACTAGGAGCCACCTATTAGGGAGTACATACGGTGCTTAACTTTCTGGGTCTGAGATACTTCACTTAATATAATTGTTTCTAATGACATCCATTTCCCAGCAAATTCCAGTAATTCATCATTTTTGATGGCTGAGTAGTACTCCATTGTATAGATGTACCACATTTTCCTTATCCATTCATCAACTGTTGGACATTTGGGTTGATTCCATGACTTTGCTATTGTACACAGTGCTGCTATGAACATGGTCGTGCTTGTGCTATCGAGGTGAACCTCTGCTGTATGGGGGCTTATTCCCAAAAGTGGAATATCAGGGTCATAGGATATTTCAATCTTTAATTTTTTAAGTATCTCCAGACAGCTCGCCAGAGTGGCTGTATGAGCCTACATTCCCACCAGCAATGTAGCAGCGTTCCCTTCTCTCCACATCCCCTCTAGCATTTGGTATTGTTTGTATTGTGGATTTTTGCCATCCTGACTGGGGTGAGATGATATCTCAGGGAAGTTTTGATTTGCATTTCCATGATGGCTAAAGAAATGAAGCATTTTTTAAGGTATTTGTTGGACATTTTAATTTCATCCCTGGTAAAATTTCTTTTAAGTTCCAGGGCCCCTTTTTTAATTGGGCCATTGGTTTTCTTGGTGTTTAGTTTTCTAAGTTCTTTGTGCACTCTGTACAGTAGAGCTCTATCAGATAGGTGGTTAGTGAAGATTTTCTCCCATTCTGTGGGTTGCCTTTGAGCTCGTGTTACAATCTCTTTATCTGAACAGAAGCTCTTTAATTTCACAAGATCCCAACTGTTGAGAGTTGGTAGCAGTGACTGTGCCATTGGATGTCTGTTTAGGAACTGCTGGATTACGAACAGGAAGGATAGGGTAGGAGGGCCACACCAGAAATCAAGAGAGAGGGGACAATGTTACAGCAGAGAAAATAGGCCTCCATCAAGGACTGCAAGGGGTGACATACAATGCCCATCAGGATGGAGTGAATGGCATTGCAGGAGCAGCAAAACTGCAAAAGAAAATCAACAAACCATAATCCAGAACTTCATAGACTCTGTATCAACCACCTAGAACTAGGCCAGCCTAATCTCTCCCCATCCTGAAGCTCAGGGAAATTTGTGGAAGAGGTGCCAGTAGATTGTAAGAGCACAAAAAGATGGAGGAGCAAGGATATGCAGATCCATCCCACACAAGTTTGGGGCAAGCAATCATAATTGGACTTTTGCATGCCTGCGCATTGGTCCAACACACTAATGACTTCCACAAGTCTAGCATTTGCTAAGGCACCAAAGATTCTTGGAGCAAGGATTGAAGCCACAATTAGTTTCCTAAGCTTAAGGTAACATAGAAAGGATTCAGAGAATGCCACTTGGGTCCTGTTACGTCATAGGAGGAGGCCCATGAGGATGAGACTGGCATGGCTCATTAAAGGATTCTCTGGATTGGGGGAGTTCACTGGGGGATGGGGAGGGAGGTTGGAGGGGAGGGAGGAGGGCAGTGTGTTCGGGGGAGGAGGAGAGACGGAGGAAACCTTGTACCTACTAAGTTTGTTTAGGGAAATAAGAATAAAAAAAATGTTGAAAAAAAAAGAGTTCTTGTGCCATGGGGTGACATCCAATACCCATCAGGAAGGAGTGAAGGACATTGCAGGAGCAGCAAAACTGCAAACAAAAATCAACAACCATAATCGGGAACTTCAGTCAGAGACTCTATATCAAACCACATAGAACTAGGCCAGCCTAATCTCTCCCCATCCTGAGAAGCTCAGGGAAATTTGTGAAGAGGGGGCGGTAAGATAGTAAGAGACAAAGGTGCGAGGAGCAATGATATACAAGATACCTCCACACAAGTTAGGGGCCGAAGGCAATCATAGTTGTACTTTGCATCCCCTTGCCAATTCCACACACTATTTGACCTCACAATGTCCTAGCATGTGCTAAAGCAACAAGATCCGTGAGGCAAGGGATTGACAGCCACGGTAGTGTTCCCGATGCTTAAGGGAGCACAGGAAAGGGTTAAGGGGAAATGCCACTGGGTCCTTGTACGTCATCAGAGAGGTGGCCTCAGAGGACAGTCTGGCATGCACATTAAAGAGGTTCTAAGATTAGGGGGGGAGGCACTGGGAGGTGTAAGGAGGGTTGAGGGATGGACCAAACGGGGGTCGGGGGGAAGATGAGGGATGGAGGGAACCGGTGTACCTACTGAAGTTTGTAAGTGAACAAAATACGATCCCTGTTTAACAACGCGGTATGCGCACACCTTGCCCTAGGCCCTGATGCTTCATGTACTCCAGACAAGCTAACAAGCCCACCTGAGGATTTTTCCATTCTCTACGGAGACTTTCTATCTCACACCAGCCGAGGGCCACCCATCCACACCGGCCTTCCCACCCCATGGGAGATTTCCAAAATAGAACCTGCCATGGCAAATAATAGTCACAAACAGTATCACATACAAGACAAGAGAATGTGCTGGGCCATTAGCAAGAGAATAAGAGTCGCTGTTGAAGAGTAACATTTGAAAATAACAAATGACTTTTCCAGCAGAAAATTAAATATGAGAAGTGCTTGGAGAGACATAGTTCAAGAATTGTAAGGAGCACAAATGGTCAATCCTGGCTGATATACGCCATCAACACTATCAGTCAGGAATCCAGGGTAAGAAATTATTTTCCACCACAAAAATCAAGTTGAAGAGGTTACATGAACACCAAATCCAGGCCTTCAATATAGAAAAGATACTCAAGCTTAAGAAAGAACAAGAGCGATCCAGGAGACAGATAGGGAGTTAGACACACGGGTGTACACACAAACTAAATAGATATACACTTATTAATCAACTGTGTGAAATGCAATAAAATCAAAAAATGTCAGAAAAATAATGTAATTCTCCATTGGCACTAAACACATGAAATTAACTCACCAATCAAGATACTGATAAAAAATGAATTAGAAATCAACACCCATCCATCTTCTGCCTTCAAGAAAACAAACATGATCTTAGCAACAAAGAGACTCACATTTTAAAAGTAAAGGGCTGGTCAAAAATCTGTAAGGTAATTAAAACAAGCAGTAGTAGCATTATGAATATCTGACAGAAGGGACTTCAAAACCAAAGAAAAGCAGAAGAGATAAGGAGCATATTACATTTATCACATAAAAATTCATAAGGAAGATTGCATCAATACTGAAGATTACACTCTAATAGAGGCTCTCTAGCATTCATTAAGCAAAAACACTACAATGTCTAAACAAGATCAAATCCCAAAACTATAACACGTTGGGGAGTCAATACCCCACTCTCAACAGTGGAGAGATGAACAGCGGAAAAAGCAACAGAGACACATTAGTATTAAACCAACCGCTTACTGAAATGAAATGTAAACAGATCGCTAACCCGATCCATTGAAAGCACAATGATACACATGTCTTATCATCAGCCCTCGAACTTTCTGCAATAGACATAGCATATTGAGCCACAAAATGAACTGGCAATATATGCATTAAAGTTGAATTTTAGAATGACCCCGGTCAGACAACCAGTCTAAGGGTACATCTGCAACCTAACAAACACAAAAACCATTAACTCTTGGAAACTAACCTGTTATTCCTGAATAGAATTAGGTTCAGGAAGAATCATTAAAGGAACCAAAGATTTCCTAGCAGCAAATGATAAGAAATACAACATGCCAAAATCTGTGATACATTAAAGCTGTCCTAATGTAAGTTTATAGCTCTTAATGCCTCTAGCAAAAAAACCTAGAAATTCAAAAATAAATATCTTAACAATGCAGCTTAAGCTTTAGGACACAGAGCATTCCATCCCAAGCTCAGTAAAGAAGAGGAGATAAGTAAAAGTCAGGGGAGAAATTTTCCAACATGAGATAAAGGAAAATTATACAAGAATCAAAACAAGTCAAAACTTATTGTTTGGAAAAAATCAGTAACGTTCAATTCACCCCTAGATAAACTACCAAAATCAAAAGAGAGAAAACCAAATTAACAACATTAGAAAGAAAATGGAGTTCTAACTGATACAACAAAAAATTCAAAGAATATAAATGTCAAATTTTCAAAACCCCTTTAACCCATCAATTTGATAACACAAAAGAAATGGATATAATTTTTAAAATTTTTTATTATTATTCAATTGTGGCCTAAATGCATGTATGCGTGTGTGGTTATGTATGGGTGTGGTGGTGGACGGGGTGTATAATCACCATGGACCCTCACCGCCTCCTTGTTTACCTCTGCTCCGATCACAGGCTCGGCCCTACCAGACCAGAAGCGAAGGCCTCCCCCGCTGCGCCTGGCGTCTATACGTGGAGTCTAGGATACAAACTGCAGGACCCTAGTCCGCCTGCAAGGCAGACTTAACCCCGGGCCAACTTCTTCTCGGCAGCCCCGAAATGGATTATTCTGAGTAGGCACAACGGGCCTAATTGAGATCAATAAATTGTGATTACTTAAATATTTCTATAAAAATGAGGAAAGTGAATGAGAGAAATCCTCCACTCTTCCACCAAAAAAATTTCCCTGCAATTGGTTCAGCACAAATTCTACCAGATATTTAAAGAAAAACTAACACCACTACCATTAAACAGTTCCAGAAATAAAAAGGAAGGAACACTTACAAATTCTTTCTCTGAAACTAAGAATCCTACGTAGCCCAGAACATAATAATTATATACTTAAAAAGAAAATTAGAGACCAATCGCTTGGATGAACACAATGCAAAGATTTCCAACAAAATTTTAGCATATCGGATTCAAAACATATCAAAATAGGATCATTCTCTGATGAGCAATATGTTTTAATCGCAGGCACAATTGTTGTTCAACAGAGGCAAAAATTAAAAGAATATAAGTCCATCCAAATCCAAATAACATGATACTTTAGGTAGACACATAAAAAGCTTTTGACCAGAGATGTCAACGTCTTTATGATCAAAAAACCCAGACAGTTGGAATGGGAAACTTTAACACCAACATTGAAAACTGTATACAACAACCAAACAGCAAGGATTATACTTAAGTGGAAACACTTGAGCCTTCCTGCCTTTAAATCAGGAACAGACAGGGCTGCCCCTTTCACCACTTTACATTTGGATATTTGTACGAAGAGCTTACTGGGACATAAGAAACAGAAAACCGATAAAGGTTCAAATCAGCAAGGAAGAAATGTATCTCGATTTACACATGACATGATTCGATTCTTAGTGATATGCTAAAAAACTCTACAAAGAAACTCCGTGAAAACTAGTATATAAGTTGAGCAGATGGCCATGGACAAATTAAACATGAAAAAATCAGTGGGATCTTCCTATACACCCAGGATAAAAATGTGATAAATTTCAAAGAAAACAATCCCTTTTATGACAGCCCCTAAAGAAATGAAATACCGTGTTTAAATTTCTAGCCAATGAAAATAACAAGACCTTTATAAGGAAAAATTAAACCCGTAAAGAATTAATCATATGAGGATGCCAGGGGAAATTCCCGTGCAATGCTCCTAGAAAAGATGGGCCAAAAAAAAAAAAAATGGCCATCCTTAAACAAAAACACTATACAGATTCAAGGCATATCAATCAAAATCCCCAAACTGTCTTTAATAAGAAATTGACCAAACATATAAAAATTTCATATGGAAAAAACAAAGAGTACAGGATAGCAAAAACAATCCTGAGTAAGAAAAACACTGCTGGAGTTAGCAACAAACAATTCTTAATCCAGATTAAAATATGTAGTAATATAAAACAGCCTAGTAGTGGTCCCAAAAAATAACCATAGATCATGAATAAAGGCTGAAGAAACAACTATAAACCCTCAAATATTGCTATTTTGATTCTTGACAAAGTTCCGAAAAGTTTCATGGAAAACAACAGCATCTGCAACAAATGGTGTTGATAAAATTGGATTTTCAGCAAAAGATTAACTGTATACATACTTGTCACCATGATTCACAAATGTTAATGGTGAAAGGGATCAAGACTATTTTGGGCCAGACCTTTCAAACCCTAAGTTGAAAGGTAAGGAAATACCCTCAACTGATTAGTGTTAGGGCAAAATTTCCTAAGAGAAATCCAATGGCACAGGGACAGAAGCCATCACTCACAATGGGGGACCTATTATGAAATTAAACAGCTTCGTTTAGATAAGAAATTGTAAACCAAGCCAAAAAAGAAAACCACAGAGATGGGGAAAAATTTTTTCACAACCATATACGTACAGAGCTCTATTATTCAGATTGCTCGAAGAAACTTTAAAAACTAGACGCAAGGAGAATAATGGCTCCATTAAGAAAAGAGCCTCAGATTCCTAAGAACTTTTTCGAGGGCAAGAAATGTGAAATGACTAACAATATCTAAAAAAAATCCTTGCTCTTCCATAGCCATTAGGGAAATGCAGAATCAACTATAGCTACATATTATCTCACCCTGGACGAGTAGGGCAAAATATACAGCAATAACACGCAACATCCAAAATACTATAGAGGGTGTGGAGAGAAGGACAATGCTTATACATTGAGGGTGGAATGCAGCTTACAGCCACTCTGATGATGCAGTTTTCATCATGATTTCTAAAACATTTAATGTTTGAAATGCCATATGACCGTTGCTATCACACTTCTAGGAAGAAACATCCCCATAAGCAGAAATTCACTACAGTGAAACAAGTCAACAGGTTCATGATAAGCACTAATTGCAAAAAGTCAAGTCATGAAATAA
This sequence comes from Typhlomys cinereus, assembly GCA_023101885.1. Classification (NCBI taxonomy): domain Eukaryota; kingdom Metazoa; phylum Chordata; class Mammalia; order Rodentia; family Platacanthomyidae; genus Typhlomys; species Typhlomys cinereus. Next base: position 251,269 of record JALPQD010000007.1, on the reverse strand, counting down.
CACAAATGGCCCAACATATTGATGATGATAAGGAAAAGTGTGGTACATTTATACAATAAATTTGCCTGTGAATGGATGGAATTGAGAAAAAATTATTTGAGTAAAGTATTCTAACACAGAAAATTAGACAAACCATTTTATTCCATACTGACTGAAACCAGTGCATACTTATGAAATATTCAAAGATAAATCTGTCATATTTATTGTAATCACAAGGTGTATAAATAGTAAAGGGAAAGCGAAGGAGGGCCCCCCAAAAAGGAAAAAAGAGGGATAGATGTTTCATCAGACAAATAGGCCATGATAAGGTATTACATGAAGTAAACAAGACATCTGGGGCAGTGCAATCTCACTTCCCATCCTGTCCATTGGCCAACTGAACATTTTGATACTCAACCAATCTGGGAGGACATAAGGACTGCCAGATAATGGTAACTATTCTGCAAATGGGAACCCTGAAACCTCCTCCCTCAGGTGCTGTGTCCTACTGCTATCTTACATCTACCTGTTAAATATCTTGTTCTTGTCTGGTGGAGGTGACCTTCAAATATCAGACAGGATGGGCCTACAGTGCAGGAAAAGCAAAACTAATGAAAACAACAGAAAACCAAAGTCGAAACACCCAAAGGCCCTATATATCAGCGACCAGACAAGCCAAACTCTTTCCAACTAAAGCTCAGGGAACTCAGGAAGAAGGGGCCAGCAGGATTAGGAGCCTAAAAATGGGGAGGACCAACCTAATGCAAGATATTCCACACAACTTGAGGGCTGCAACAGTCAGGACTAGGCTTTTCCTGACCTGCAACAATGGCTATCGCTGTAAAGTCTAGTATTGATCATAGGGGAGAAGACTCCAGGGATTAGGATCCTTAAGGAAGGGATAAACAGTCATAACAGAGTCCCATACGAACCGGAGAGCAAGAAGGGGCTCGGGCTTAGCCACTGAGTTCACTAAACTCTCACTACAGGACGGATTCGACGGGAGGTTTGGAGTTCACCCAGAGATGTTTCGGGGATGGCAGGGAGGAAATGGGAGGCAACTGGGATATGGGGAAGAAAAAAGGGGGTAAAGGAAGGGGAAATGGGGGAGAGTTCAAGGAGGACGACTGGGGATGGGAGGAGGGATGTGATAGAGATGGGGTACCTATTGAGAGACTGTGTGATTAGCTAAAAAGGAAAAAGAAATTATGGAGAAAAAAATACAGTTTGGTTGTTGTGAGTTACCCCAGCTGTCAACTCTGGGTTGATCAGGGGGGGGGGAAGTCCTCATATAGCATTTTCTTTGGACCAAGTAGCAAACATCATTCTGTAATATTACAGTGAAAGAATTGCATCTTTGTCATTGTTTACCATAAAATGTGAAGAGATAAAATTGGGAATCATGTCCTGGGCCCTCTACAGGAACATGTTATCTCATTTATATTTTACTATATAATCTTTTACTAGTATATATACTCATGGTTATTTAAGTGTGCTGTGAATAAGAGGAAGTATAGATTGTTGGTGACATTTTGGGTTTCTGCAATCAGGGATGGGTCGTTGTTGAAGTGTGAAGATGATCACATCCAAAACAAAGAGCAGACTTCACTGTATCCCTACGGTCATATGTCCTTCTCGCTTATGGAAGACCCCTTTTAGGATGTCTCTGGCTGCATGGCCCCTGGGTTTATCTCTGCACTCACGCTCTGTTCTTGGGGCTTGTGAAGCACCAAAAACACTCATATCCATAATAAGTCAATAACCGCACCTCCAGCTAACATCTCTACTCATTCTCCCTCTCTTCTGTTTCCTCTGCTCCTGCTCTTCACTTGGACATCCAAACAGTCACCTGCATCTGCAGGGCATACATTTGGGTTGTGTTTCACTGTGCTGTGGTACCACTGTACCCAAGACCAATCACATGGTTCTTGAGCTTAAGCTCACGCTCCAAGGAAAAATTGAGGTTGTTGTCTTGGTTTCAGGGCAACTAAACTACATCATTCCTATCTGCACACTTGGTCCAACTATTTTCTGTGGCGTCCTGGCTTGTAACATTTCCTCTTTTAATTGACACGGAATACATATCTGAACATGGCCACATCATCATCATGTGCAACAAGGGCTCAGCCCACTGGCCTATTACTCCTGTTACTGGGATTAGAGACTGGGCTCTCTGGCACGGGGAGTTCACTGTGGCTTTCCTTGGCCGGATACTGCCTTGAACAACCTTCAATTGAAGCCAATTGTCTGACCTTAACCTGCTGTGTTCTGCAGTGTGTGGGTCGCACTTGCTACTCTTTTTACCACAGACACACCAGGGGGAGGTTATGTTGGAGTGTAAGTATCTCGCATCTTGGCCCTTCTTCTCCTGTGCAACCTGCTAGGGGGCATTTGTGTCCAAAACTGACTATGTTTGTTGGTAGAAAAGACAGAAATGTCTCTCATCCAATAGTTCAAAAATTTAAAAAACAATTCTTGACCCCTTTCAAGTCTCAAATTCTAAAGAATTTGTGAAAAGTTACTATCAAGCCAGAATGTGAGGCTATATCAATCTTAATTCTCAAATGCGATACTATAAGTTAAATGTGACTATGTGAACGTATGGTTCCTTGAGGGTGGTTGCATTAGTGGTTGATATTGTTAGTTTTCCAGTCTTTCCTTCCTACATTTTTCTGGTTATCAGCACGTCATCTGATGATTTTTGGAAAAAGTGAAAGTGTTTGTTTATTCTTGAACGGCGGTGTCCCTAGTAAATCAGACCTATTCTGAGCATGAGGGAGAAGTGGTAAATTTCATTGTGATGAAATTTAATTACCATGAAAACTGCTTATAATGCGAGAGATTATGTGGGCTTTCTTGTCTGCCGATAAATACATTTTTTTACTAAAGAGAAAAGGAACTTCCAGTAGAATCACATCTTTCATAGACAGTGACTGGTGGGACAACAGGAGTTGGGCAATGAATCTGGGGTCTGGAGGAGAGAGAGAAATGATGCGAAAGAACATTGTGTAATGGCGGGGAATGCAGAAGAACATTGTGTAATGGGGGATGACTTTGTAAAAATCTCGCCACTTTCGACATTTTGCAATGCGCACTGAGAATGTTGAAATTATAGAATTCCAGTGATTAATATTTAGTATCAACTGGACTTCAGGTGCAGAACACGTAGGAGACACACCTCAGAGTGTGAATTTAACGTACTTTCTCAATGGGATAATTGAAATGACTGTCCCCAAACTAATGGTGGGCAGTACTTTTCCATGGACTGGTAAGAAAAAAGAATCCCTGTTTTCGTACCAAAGGTAATGTGTCATGTGACCAGCTAACTTCACCTTCCTGCCACCATCTCTTACTTCATTATGGACAGAATCCTGAAGCTGAAAGGCAAAGTAATTTTTTTTTCTTCCTTAAGTTGCTTCGTCATTTTCCCTCAAAAATCAAGGACAGTAAATTAAACATGAATCTACTGATAAAAACAAGGTATGTGGAGAACTTGTCAAGGCTGAGGTCATGCTGACTATGTGCTTCCTCAAGCTTAATTCCAATCAGTGATACATAGTACACTGAACTACTGACATCGCTTAATATTATATCCCTTGTTATATGTACGTACCTGGGAGAAAATAAAACAGCAAACATAAACCCTCTCTTGCCACAGTGAAGTATGGGGAATCAGGTGGGCCTGCCGCAAGAATCATTGAGGGCAAACTGGCCAGAGTAGTGGTTCCTTAGACTTCAGGGGTACCCCTAGGAATATCACTTAATCTTTAGCAGGTACCAGGCACATGAAATCTCCCAATGAACTCAATGGGGCTTACAAAAAAGTAGATCAGGTGAGAACACATATATCTCAGAAGGAAGAGGGCAGATGTGGTAGGCAATATGGTGAGGAAGAAAACTACACTGTAACTTAAAATGGCTTCAATTTAAAAAAAAATAAAATGAAATCTGAAACTCATGGAAGATATTCTCGGTTCCCACAAACAGTTTTGTTTAAATAGGGACTTGTAAAAGGTTCAGTTATTACTAATGTTCCAAAATCATCTCCTGTTCGGCCCACCCAGGATTTGCCCCAGGGCATGGCTGAGCACATGGAACTAAAGATGGCACTGAGGGCAAGGGTCTTGGGCGTAACCTGATCACTTCACAGAGAGCCCTAATTGGCTTTCAGGTATCTACCTGCCCCCTGTGCTGAGTGGCATTGAACTTGACCATTAGCACCTGTAGGATGTCTTGACCTTGTGACACAATTGGATGCCCATTTTGCACCTTGGTGGCCTTTGTCTATAAAAGTTCCTTTTGTCCCCCCAATAAGAGAGATCTGCTTCTGACAATCTCCCTGTCCTGTGCTGAGTCTCTGGGGGATAGAGGCAGATGTGGGGACAGCTGGAACCTGCTTTCATCACAGCCAGCAGCTGTGTGTGTGAGTGAGTGAGTGAGTGTGTGAGTGGGAACCGGTTCCCACAATCTCCCAAAGGCCCATGTTAGAATGGTTTTGTCCCAAGCCTCTCCTGATCTTGGGTATATGTTACAAACGCCCGGTATTGTGCTCTGGTGCTAAAATGTTTGATTTGCTCTTTTTCTAAAATTTATATTTTTTTACTTGTTTAAAAGAGAGCAAGGAGTTGAGCAGGTGTGTTCAATGAATCATTGGTGGAGGTCAGATGACAACTTTCACAGGTCTGCTGTCTCTTCAACATGTCACTCTAGTGATTGAACTCAGATTGCTAGGTGTGTACATAGGACCCATTACTCTCTGAGCCATGTTATCAACTCCTACTGTGTCCTTAAGGGGAAGTTGGGGCACATGGTGCTTCTGCTCTTCATTTATTGCAGTGTCCCAGACTCCAACTGTGGTCCTGCAGTATGAAAAGGTTTCTTAAGTCTAGTCTGAAATGATTGGGAACCCACTGACTACAGCATGATGCCTACAACTGTGTGGGTCAAGTGGTCTACTCTCCTCTCAAACTGACTTACTTACCATAAAATTTGCAGGCAAAATCATAAGCATAAAACCTACTCTATGCTTGCTAACACTTGCCATCACATACATACACTTGACAACACACATATACACGCACAAACACATGCACTCACAGTAATATACAGCACATACACACACATGCACACAAATGACACAGACATACATACAAATAGACACATCCAGTCACACTTGGAGACACCATAGACAATACAAAATCCCACACATGTGTATGGATGGAATGAACACACTTATACATGTATACACACAGATACACACAGACATGAACACATACAACAAAACATGAACACACGAACAAAAACAGACACAGATGAACATATGCAAATAGAACAACACACACATAGTCACACAAAATTAAATGCATGTACACACACAAAAAATACACATACATACGCATATGTAAATCGACACCCACACAAACAGAAACACACACATGCACATACACACACAAAGACACATACACCAACGGACACACCAAAGCTACATCCAGAAGCCACACAATCAGAAACTCATACAGACTCATACCTGCAAAATATTCATGCACATAAGCAGGTGCCACATTCACATAGACACTACTATCAGTGGAAAATTGGAAAACATTACTTTCGCTTTCATATGAGGGAAAAACCAGTTAGAAACAAAATGTACAAGTAATCTTTTTAAAAATCCAATTCCTTTTTTTCTACTTTGGATGCAGGTGAGTGCTATATTTAAGTAGGAAGCAACCTTCCAATACCCATGGACTTATGAAAATTGTGATGGTTTCTCCATGGAGGTAAAAGGAAAATTAATACATTGCACTTAGAAGAACAATACCAAGCAATCAATTGCACTTTGATGCTAAGCTCTGCAGTATTAAGTTACATTCTCATTCACAAAGAAATGAACCAAACCAAAATTTCAAAGTATGACATGTTTATATCAACAAGATTGTAAAACTCAGACCTGCCAATTTAGGGAATCAGGAATTCCATGGGCAGCACATCCGAAACAGTTGATTCGGATGATAAATTTGCTGCAAAAATGAAAAGCATATATAACACAATACACAGAATGTGCAAAAAAACAAATTTATTTGCTTTCATATGCAAAATGCAAACTCTTCTGGTATAAGAAGTAGGCTAAAGAAAATGGAAAAGAAATATATAAGGGAGTAAGAAAAACTACTCAAAAAGACAAATAACACGAGTTTTCTCTACATGTGTAATTTAAAACAAATAATATATTCAGTATTTGAACGGACATTTCCTGCTCCTTGTTAAATTAAAGTCATGGCAGTTATATGGATTGGTAGATAACTGAACCCCCATCCACTGCAATGGTAAGCATGAAGATGGGGAAGATCTATGATCAATTTCCACAACATATAAATACAAATGAATATATGCTGTATAACTCTCATTCTGTACATTTATGTTATTTCATATTCTATATAGCATATTCCAAACATTTATAACACATATAAAATAAGTACACTTTGGTATATATTTTCTTTCCCTTTAATATACAGATCAAAAATTCATGTAAGATATGTATGACATATATATATTGTAGATAATGAAATATAATGATAAAATATATATTCTGTAAGTATGTAGAAATATTCAGACAATGTAGATATATTCTACATTGTCTATAAAATATATGTGTCTACATACACAGTATATGTAGAAATATATATATAGAATACATAGTATGCTATTCAATAATCCTATTCAATTTAGATATACACAACATAAAACATAACATATTTACATATACAGACACAATTTATAAAATATGTAAAATTCATGTAATACTGTATGTAATAGAAAATGTATATAAAATATATATGGCATGTAGTATATATATTTCTGTACTATATAACAATATATTTTTATATTACATTTATAATTATGTTACAGAGAAATAGATATATATAATATAGAAAATATGTATTATATGTCATATGTTAAAATATAGAATATATACATAATACATATTTAAAATTATGAAATTACATGTAACATACAAAACAAATGCACACTTATGTATAAATAATATAAAAGTAAAACAAAAGTAGAATGAGGCAGATAAGCAAAAGGAGGGAATGCCAAGAGAGAATAAGTACAAAGTACATATATTAGACCATCATTATGAAGCCTGCCTGTTTAAATGACATTAAAAAAATACACTTCTTGAACAATATACTGAGCTCACTGCACTGAAAGTTTCAATTCTGTCTTGATAACATAATATTCTTCAGCTGACATCTACTACCTGGCTTTGCTTCAGCTGCCTCTCACCACCATGCTGAAGAATTTACCCCAGACCTAGAACATGAGTAAATACTAAGTAATTACTTAAAATGCTTCACCAGAATCTGAAATACCTCACAGACTGCTCAGTCTCACCTTACACTCTAAGATCTATCACTATTCACACTGAGCAAGTCACCCAAAAGCATCAGCTCTCTCTGCGGTCTACACTACTGTGAGCCAGATCTCCATCCCAACCTCATTGAAATATACTGACATAAGTATTTGAGAACAAAACAAGAAGAAACATTTGCTTACTAAGAAAGCAAAATGAGAAGAATTTGCAGCTAAATAGAGATCTGATTCCAGCTACTGTCCTTTCATGAAAAGAAGCAAATCCAACAGAGGAAACCAGTGTCAAAGATGAAGAACATAGATATTAAGACATCTGTCCTTGGAGCTCATGCACAGAGCTAAGTGTGTGTTTTGTAACTGACATAGGAAGCTTCCTGTCAGATCCTCTGGGAAGTTTGACAACACAAAAGAAATGGATGAATTCCAAAGTAAGCACAACTTACCGAAATTGAATCAGGAAGTTCTGAATTATTTGAATAGTCCTATAACATGTGAGGAAATCGATGAAGTAATCTCAAATGTTCTGACCAAAAAATGCCTGGACCAGATGGATTCAGCACAGAGTTCTACCAGACATTTAAGGAGCTAATAACACCAATACTCCTAAATTGTTCCATCAAATAGCAAAGGAAGGAACACTACCAAATTCTTTCTATGAAGCTAATATCGTCTTAATCCCAAAACCTAATAAAGATACACTTAAAAAGGAAAACTATAGGCCAATCTCTTTCATGAACACAGTTGCAAAGATTCTCAACAAAGTCTTAGTAAATCGGATTCCAAAACATATCAAACAGATCATTCACAGGGATCAAGTAGGCTTTATCCCAGGCACACAAGGTTGGTTCAACATACGAAAATCAATAAAAGTAATTCACCATATAAACCAGTCCAAAACCCAAGACCACATGATACTCTCAATAGATGCACAAAAAAATTTTGACAAGATCCAACAGCCTTTAGTGATGAAAACCCTAGAGACAATTGGACTGGACGGTACCTTTATCAATACTATGTATCCAACAAGGCAAAAGCATGGATTGAACTCAATGTATAAAAGCTTAAAGCATTCCTGATTTGATCAGGAACTAGTAAAGGCTGTCCACTCTCATCATTTCTATTCAATATTGTACTTGATTCTTAGCTGAAGCCATAAAACAAGAAAGGTACATAAAACAGATTCAAATTGTCAAGGAAGAAGTCAAGTTACCTCTATGTGCAGATGACATGATCATATACCTGAGCAATCCTAAAAACCCCACCAGGAATCTCCTGGAACTAATACAGTAGTTCAGCATGGTAGCAGGATACAAACTAAATGTTCAAAAATCAGTGGCCTTCCTATATCCCCAGAATGAAAGAAGTGAAAAAGTCCTGATAGAAACAATGTCATTTACTATAGCCCCGAAAAGAATGAAATACCTTGGTATAAACCTAAACAAGGAAGCAAGAGACCTTTAAAATGAAATCTTTAAAACTCTAAAAAATGAAATTACAGAAGACATCAGAAGATGGAAAGACCTCCCATGTTCCTGGATAGGGAGAAGCAATATCATAAAAATGACCATCCTACCAAAGGCAATATACAGATTTAATGCTATATCAATTAAAAGCCCAATGCAATTCTTTAAAGAAGTTGACAAAACAACCTCAAAATTCATATGGAGGCACAAAAGACCCAGGATACCAAAAACAATCCTGAGTAACAAAAACACTTTTGGAGGTATGCCCATACTAAACTAAACCTTAATCTATACTACAAATCCATAGTTATAAAAACAGCCTGGTACTGGCTCAAAAATGGAAACACAGATCAATGCATAAGGGTTGAAGACCCAGATATAAGCCTACACCACTACAGCCATTTGATTTTTGAAAAGGGGGCACAAAAATCCAATGGAAGAAGAACAGCATCTTCAACATATGGGGCTGGAAAAACTGGATGTCCACATACAGAAGATTAAAATTGGACCCATACTTGTCACCATGTACAAGACTTAATTCTAAATGGATCAAGGACCTCAATATAAGGCCAGAGACTAAAAAAACCTTACTTGAAAGGGTAGGGAACTCCCTCGAGGTGATTGGACTAAGACAACATTTCCTAAATGGAAATTCAATAGCGCAGTCACTACAATCAACACTCAAAAGATGGGATCTTGTGAAATTAAAGAGCTCCTGTTCGGATAAAGAAATTGTAAACTCAAGCACAAAGACAACCCAAAGAATGGGAAAAAATCTTCACTAACCACATATCTGATAGAGCTCTATTATCCAGAATGTACAAAGAACTTAGAAAACTAAACACTAAGGAAACAAATGGCCCAATTAAAAGAATGGGCCTTGGAACTCAAAAGAAACTTTACCAGGGATGAAATTGAAATGTCTAACAAATATCTTAAATAGTGCTCCGCATCCTTATCCATCAGGGAAATGTAAATCAAAACCTCCCTGAGATATCATCTCACCCAGGTTAGGATGGCAAAAATCCACAATACAAACACCAAAAAATACTGTAGTGGATGTGGCTAGAAGAGAACTCTCCTACATTGCTGGTGGGAATGAAGGCTTATACAACCACTCTGGCAAGCCATCTGGGGATTCTTAAAAAAAGTTAAAGATTGAAATGCCATATGACCCTGCTATTCCACTTTTGGGAATAATTCCCCATACAGCAAAAATTCACCTCGATAGCCCAAGCACAACCATATTCATAGCAACACTGTTTACAATAGCAAGGTCATGGAACCAAACTAAATGCCCTACAGTACAGTATTGGTAAAGAGAATGTGATACATTTATATAATGGAAGACTACTCAGCCATCAAAAATGATGAATTAATGTGATTTCCCAGGAAATGGATGGAATTAAAAAGTATATTGAGCAAAGTATCACAGACACAGAATTTTTTTTCATTCTTTATTATTATTTCTGCTCATATAATAGGTACACTGGTTCCCTCCCTCCCTCTTCTTCCCCCCTACCCCCTGCTCCCCCTCCCTTCACCCCTCCCTCCCTATCCCCTAGTGCCTTCCCCCAATCACTGGAGAATCCTTTAATGTGCATACCAGACTCTCCTCTGGGCCCTCCTCTCTGATGACGTACAAGGACCCAGTGGCTTTTCCCTGAACTCTTTCCCATGTTCCCCTTAAGCATAGGAACACTACTATGGCTGTCAATTCCTTGCCTCCAAGGATCTTGGTGACATTAGCAAATGCTAGACTTTATGGGGTCAATAGTGACAGACACAGAAAATTAAGCACTGCATATACTCCATAATAGGTGGATCCTAGTACCAAACACACTTTGAAACACACTCAAAAATAAATCTCTGTAACATCTACAGTAATTGCCAAGATTATAAACAGGAGGGAATGGGAAGGAGGGCCCTGCCAGCAACAAGGAGAGAGGGGATCATGCTACAGCAGAGAAATCAGGCCACCATCAAGGACTGCAAGCAAGTAATGGGACATCTGGTAAAGCTCACAGACTTTCCTTCCTGGTCACTTGCCACTGATGGTGTTTAATCTCACCAGAAAGGTAGGGCATACAGTCTGGCAGATAGAAGGTAACAATTTTCCAATGTTCCACCACAGTCTCTTACTCTTATTCCATCTACTTTTGAATCTACTCTTATAATAAGACTCTATTTGAGCAGTCTTTTATCTCTGGCCAGGGAGTGACATCCAATACTCATCAGAATGCAACTAAGGGTGGTGCAGGGGCAGCAAAACTGAAAAAAAAATCAACAAACTATAATTCAGAGCATCAGATACTCTATATCAACCATCTGGAACCAGCCCAGCCTAACTTCTCTCCTCTTAAAGCTCAGGGAAATTTGCAGAAGAGGGGCCGGTAAGATTGTAAGAGCCTAAAGATGGGGAGGAGCAATGATATATAAGATACTCCACTCAAATTAGGGCCCAAGTAATCATAATAGGACTTTGTGTGACCTGCACAATGACCAATATATCATTGACCCCTCAAAGTCTAGCATGGATCACAGGCACTAGGATTCTTAGAGGCAAGCGATTAACATCCACGATATAGTTCCTACATTAAAGGGGAACACAAAAAAGAGCTCTAGGCAATACTACTGAGTCCTTATACCTCATCAGAGAGGAGGACCCAGAGGGAAGTTTGACATGCATACTACAAGATGCTCCAGTGATAGGGGGGACAATAGGAAAAAGGGAGGGAGGGAGGAAAGGATGGGAAATAGCAGACAGGGAGCAAAGGGATTCAGGGAGAGGTGAAAGGAGGTAGGAGAATGGGGTACCTATCAAGTTTGTATGATAGAAAAAATTTAAAAAAAGGAATCTTCCTCTCTGCATTAATGTTGAGCAATGACGGATGTTATTGGGATCAACATGAATCAGGAAATTTCCCCATTGTGCTCAGTACAGGCAGCTGGCCTAGGGTTGTGTGTGGACCACACAGAGAATGTTCTTTGACTGGCTGAATGCTGGGTGTGTGCCACTGACCCTAATTATCATGGACCATGACATTATTAACATGTCTGTCTGACTTTTACTGACAGAGAGCCTTTAAGACTTTCACTCCTGCATTACTTTGGATCTTCTGATGAACCCCACGTAGAAAACTTCAGATGACTTGTTGACCCAGGCATGGTATCAAATCTGTGCATGAGGAGCACATCCCTGGAGCACTATGCTTTGGACATGGATGAGGTCACAGCACCTGGAGCAGAACAAGATGATACTCAAAACATTTTTTCCAACCTTTGTTTTTTACTCAGTAATGAAACTCAGATCCAATGGCCCTAGGCACACTGGTGCACAAAACTCTAGGGATACCAAGGCACAGAATCCCAAAAGGACCTGTTAGCAGGGGGTGTTTGTGTTTACTCCAAGATCATCAGCAGGAGTAAGAATACAGAGGCGCACATAGATATGGTAATAGAATCATCTATTTGAGACTGCAGCTTTCAACCTGTGCAGACTTACAACTCAGCAAACAGGGAGAAAGCATTCCCTTTGATTATTTTCTTCTTTTTCCTTCATCTTCCCCTCACTTGACCAACTTGACTGAAAGTTGGTGCTTTTGGAGAATGAACCATAACAGAGACAATGACAGAGACATGCAGAGTGGCTGCAGCTTCATGTTTCTCATAGTTCCTGGAGAGCAAGCAAAAGAGGATTATGAGGAACTCCTTGACCCTTGGTAAGTGGAATAACCCTTTCTTCCTTGCCTGCTACATTATCACAAATAATACATCAGAGATCTGTGTCTGAGGAAACCAACTCTCTGCCAAAGTGTATTTCCTCTATACATCCATACTCAGGAATCATTCCAAATGTTTTCTTTCTCTTACCAAATACTACGCTCCCACTTTCAGATGGATCAAAGTGTATTTTCTTTTCTCTTTTGTAGATGACACTTACAAAGAGGGAAGTTCAGAGTCACTGGTATGAGTCTAGTTTAAACGTTTGCACAATGTCTCCCTTGCGATGTCTGCCAGTGTTTTTTCCAATAATATAATTCCTAAATGCTGTGGAAGCAGTCACATTCATTATTCCCTACCTGAGGATATATATGAACACTCATATCCAGTGATATTTATATTTTACATTATGTATAAAATATATTTGTAGAAGTTTTAAGTTATGCACTCTAATTACATGTGATATAAAATATATGATTTTTTAATAATAATATGCATAGCAAATCATAATACCATTCAGTTCCCTGTTTCATACAGCTAACTTTGAACAGAGTTATAAGAGAAATGTCAAATGTGACATTGTGTGGTTTTCACATGTTAGAATCATTCTTTTGGACATAGTTACATTGAAATATAATGTTAGGAAAGTATTTGGTCTCTATTCAACATATTATCTCAATGATTTGGACCTTTATAGAGTTCTAGTAGAATACTCATCCCTTTGGAACAAAAAGAGAAGTCAGTAAAAACATCAACTGTTGACATCCCTTCAGATTCTTTAGAGCACCCGGAATTCACTGCCATAATGTTTGCATCCACAAGAATTGCACAGTAATTGGGCTATCTATCTTTCACCAGAGAAGGAAAAAGATCTCAAGAAACCCTTTGCCTTCTTGATGCTAGTCAAGAGACAAGGTGCTTCTTTTCTCTATGGTTTACCCACTGGTAATACATTTATGCCCCAGCAACTACTCAGGCACATTTAGACATCTTTACAGACATCCCAGATATAACCCAGTGGGGCACATGTTCAAAAAGACATGAAAGTAGGAAGGAAATTGGCTGGAAACAAGAGAGTAGTGGGAAAGGATGAAGAAAGGGTAGCATAGTAAGAAGTGAACTTACTATATTTATGTATGAAAATGAAAAAGAATAAAAACTAAAGAGTCACAGTTGTCACAGTCATGAGATACTTTTGGATAACAGAGACAAAAAGTTGCACACTGGGTCATCTTTGGCTTTTCTGAATATGTCTGTATTTGATATCATTAAATACGGATTTCTTATACAATTTAAAAATTTTCTCCCATGTATTTTGCATTTACCTCTATTTTCTTTTTTTTTATACCTTTGTTCATTTATTTATTTTTTATAATAATTTTTATTATTATTTCAGCTCATACAAACTTAATAGGTACACCAGTTCCCTCCCTCCCTCCTCCTCCCCCCCGAACCCCCTGCTCCCCCTCCCCTCACCCCTCCCGCCCCATCCCCCCATGTCTCCCGCCCCGATTCCCAAAGTCCTTTCTTGTGCATGCCTGACTCTCCTCTGGGCCCTCCTCTCCGATGACATACAAGGATCCAGTGGCATTTCCCTGAACCCTTTCCTGTGGGGTTCCCCTTAAGCATAGGAACACTACTGTGGCTGTCAATCCCTTGCCTTCAAGGATCTTGGTGCCTTTAGCAGATACTAGACTTTGTGAGGTCAATAGTGTGTTGGACATTGCGCCGGACATGCAATGTCCAATTATGATTGCTTCGGCCCTAACTTGTGTGGAGTATCTTGGAAATCATTGCTCCTCCCATCCTTTTGCTCTTACACTCTTACCGCCCCCTCTTCCGCAAATGTCCCTGAGCTTCAGGTTGGGGAGATATTAGTCTGGCCTAGTTCTAGGTGGTAGATATAGAGTCTCTGAAGTTCTGGAGAACGGTTCGTTGATTTTCTTTTGCAGTTTTGTTGCTCTTGTAATGCCCTTCACTCCGTCGTGATGGGTACTGTATGTCACCCCCTGGCCAGAGACAGAAAGCTGTTAAACTGGAGTCTTATTATAAGAGCACATTCAAAGGTAGATGCAATACTTATACCCAAAAGTGGAATCTCAGGGTCATATGGCATTAGGCAATGGGAGGTGTCAATCACCCATTTGCAAATTGGTTACTTTTTAATCTGCCGGACTATATGCCTTCCCCTTCTGGTGATTTCATATCCCCTTAGTTGTAAATGATCAGGAACGAATTCTGAACTTAACTAGGTGTCACATTACTTTCTTGCCGTCCTTGATGGAGGCCTATTTTCTCTACTGTAACATGGTCACTTCTCTCCTTGTTTCTGGTGTGGCCCTCCAACCCCATCCCTCCTGTTCATAATCCTTGCAATTATGGTAGGTAATGCATAGATTTACCTATGAGTGTCTCAAGATGGGCTGGGTGGGTTTGGTATTAGGAGCCACCTATTACGGAGTACATACGGGGCTTAAATTTCTGGGTCTGGGATACTTCACTTAATATAATTGTTTATAATGACATCCATTTCCTGGCAAATTCCAGTAATTCATTGTTTTTGATAGCTGAGTAGTACTCCATTGTATAGATGTACCACAGATTTCTTATCCACTCGTCAACTGTTGGACATTTGGGTTGATTCCATGTCTTTGCTATTGTAAACAGTGCTTCTATGAACATGGTCGTGCTTGTGCTATCGAGGTGAACCTCTGCTGTATGGGGGTTATACCCAAAAGTGGAATTGCAGGGTCATATGACATTTCAATCTTTAATTTCTTTAAGAATCTCCAGACAGCTCGCCAGAGTGGCTGTATGAGCCTGCACTCCCACCAGCAATGTAGGAGAGTTCCCCTCTCTCCACATCCTTTCCAGCATTTGTTGTTGTTTGCATTGTGGATTTTTGCCATCCTGACTGGGGTGAGATGATATCTCAGGGAAGTTTTGATTTGCATTTCCCTGATGGCTAAAGAAGTGGAGCATTTTTTAAGATATTCGTTAGACATTTTAATTTCATCCCTGGTAAAATTTCTTTTAAATTCCAGGGCCCATATTTTAATTGGGCCATTGATTTCCTTGATGTTCAGTTTCTAAGTTCTTTTTGCACTCTGGACAGTAGAGCTCTATCAGATATGTGGTTAGTGAAGATTTTCTCCCATTCTGTGGGTTGCCTTTGAGCTCGTGTTACAATCTCTTTATCTGAACAGAAGCTCTTTAATTTCACAAGATCCCAACTGTTGAGACTTGGTTGCAGTGACTGTGCCATTGGATGTCTGTTTAGGAAATGTTGGCCTAGCCCAATCAGCTCGAGGGAGTTCCCTATCCTTTCAAATATGGTTTTTATAGTCTCTGGCCTTATATCAAGGTCCTTGATCCATTTGGAATTAAGTCTTGTACATGGTGACAAGTATGGGTCCAGCTTTAATCTTCTGCATGTGGAGATCCAGTTTTGCCAGCACCATTTGTTGAAGATGCTCTTCTTTTTCCATTGAATTCTTTGGGCCCCTTTATCAAAGACCAAATGGCTGTAATTTTGTGAGTTTATATCTGGGACTTCAATCCTTATCCATTGATCTGTGTGTCTATTTTGGAGCCAGTACCAGGCTGTTTTTATAACTATGGATTTGTAATATAGACTAAGGTTCGGTATGGTAATACCTCCAGCAGTGTTTTTGTTACTCAGGATTGTCTTTGCTATCCTGGGTCTTTTGTGCCTCCATATGAATATTGAGATTGTTTGGTCAACTTCTTTGAAGAATTGCTTTGGGATTTTAAATGGTATAGCATTGAATTTGTATATTTCCTTTGGTAGGATGGTCATTTTTACGATGTTGATTCTGGCAATCCAGGAACATGGGAGGTCTTTCCACCTTCTGGTGTCTTCTGCAATTTCTTTCTTTCAGGTTTTAAAGTTTTCATTGTAAAGGTCTTTTACTTCCTTGGTTAGGGTTATACCAAGGTATTTCATTTTTTTAGGGGCTATAGTGAACGGGATGGTTTCTCTCAAGGTTTTTTCACTTCTTTCATTCCAGACATATAGGAAGGCCTCTGATTATTGCACATTTATTTTGGATCCTGCCACCCTGCTAAACTTCTCAATTAGTTCCAGGAGCTTCCTGGTGGAGTTTTTGGGATCACTCAGGTATAAGATCATGTCATCTGCAAATAGGGATAGTTTGACTTCTTCCTTGCTGATTTGTATCCCTCTTATGTCCCTTTCTTGTCTTATGGCTTCAGCTAACACTTCAAGTACAATATTGAATAGAAGTGGTGAGAGTGGACAGCCTTGTCTAGTTCCTGATCAAAGTGGGAATGCTTCCAATTGTTCCCCATTGAGCATAATCCTTGCTGTGGGCTTGTTGTATACAGCTTTTATTATATTGATAAAGGTTCCTTCCATTCCTACTGTTTCTAGCGTTTTGATCATAAAAGGCTGTTGGATCTTGTCAAAAGCTTTTTCTACATCTATCGAGAGTATCATGTGGTCTTGGACTTTGGACTGGTTTACATGATGAATTACATTTATTGATTTGCGTATGTTGAACCAACCTTGTGTACTGGGAATGAAGCCTACTTGGTCCCTGTGAATAATCTTTTTAATATGTTTTTGAATCCAATTTGCTAAGACTTTCTTGAGAATCTTTGCGTCTGTGTTCATCAGAGAGATCAGCCTATAGTTTTCTTTTTTAAGTGAGTCTTTATTAGGTTTTGGGATTAAAACAATATTAGCTTCATAGAAGGAGCAGTTCCTTCCTTTGCTATTTGATGGAACAGTTTAAGGAGTATTGTTATTATTAACTCCTTAAATGTCTGGTAGAACTCTTTGCTGAATCCATATGATCCAGGACATTTTTTGGTGGGAAGATTCAAGATTACTTCCCCAATTTCCTTGTATGTTATAGGACTATTTAAATAATTCACAACTTCCTGATTCAATTTAGGTAAGTTGTGTTTACGTAGAAATTCATCCAACTCTTTTGTGTTGTCAAACTTCACAGAGTATAAGTTTTTGAAATATGATGTTATAATTCTCTGGATTTCTTGGGTATCAGTAGTGATAACTCCATGTTCATTTCTGATTTTGTTAATTTGGGTTTTCTCTCTCCTGCTTTTGGTTAATTTAGCTAGGGGTGTATCAATCTTATTGATTTTTTCAAAGAACCAGCTTTTTGACTGGTTGATTTTTTCTATCGTTTTCTTAATCTCCATTTCAGATATTTCTCCCCTTATTTTGCTACTCTCCTCTCTTCTACTACTTTTGGGATCAGATTGCTCTAGTTTCTCTAAAGCTTTAAGCTGCATTATTAGTTGTTTATTTCTGATGTTTCCATTTTTTTGATGTATGCATTAAGAGCTTTGAACTTACCCCTTAGAACAGCTTTCATTGTGTCCCAGTGATTTTGGTAAGTTGGATTTTTGTTATCATTCGCTTTCAGGAAATCTTGAATTTCCTTTTTAATTTCTTCCTGAATCCAGTTCTCATTCAGCATCATATTGTTACATTTCCAGGAGTTATTGTATTTTCTCTTGTTTGATATGTTGTGGATGTCCAGCTTTAGGCCGTGGTGGTCTGATAGGGCACAGGTTAGAATTTCAACTTTTTTGTATATGTGTAGATTCGTTTTGTGGCCCAATATGTGATCTATTTTGGAGAAATTTCCATGTGCTGCTGAGAAAAATGTGTATTCTTTGGTATGTGGGTGAAAAGTTCGATAGGGATCTGTAAGGTCCATTTCTTTCAGGGTTTGATTAAGTTCCAAAGTGTCTCTGTTAAGCTCTTGACCTATTGATCTATCCCATGTTGAGAGGGCGGTGTTCAAGTCCCCACGAATTATCGTTTGGGGGTTGATTTCTTACTTTAGACGCTGTAGGGTTTTCTTAATGAATGTGGAGGGGCCCGTATTGGATGCATATATGTTCAGTATTGTGAAGTCTTCCTGGTGAATTGTACCTGTGACTAAAATGTAGTATCCATCCGTGTCTCTTATAATTTTCTTTGGTTTAAAGTCCACTTTGTCTGATAGCATAATGGCTACACCTGCCTGTTTTCTGCTTCCATTAGCTTGTAGAATTGTTGACCAGCCTTTTATTGTTAGAGCGTGTCTATCTTTTGTGGTGAGATGAGTTTCCTTCAGGCAGCAGATTGATGGATTGTGATTTTTAATCCAAGTTTTTAATGTGTGTTTCTTGATCGGTGAGTTAATTCCATTAACATTTAGTGTTATAATGGAGAAACTATTTTGAATTCCAGACATTTATTATGTTTAGTAGTTTTTATAAGTGTATTTCTTCACTTTTAATGGTGTTATACTTGACTTCTGTTCTCCTGGATATGTCTGTTTTTTTCTTCATGCTTGAGTATCATTTCTAGCATTTTTTGAAGGCCTGGTTTGGTGGACATGTATCCCTTCAAGTTGTCTTTTTCCTGGAAAATTTTTCTTTCTCCCTCGATCATGACTGATAGTTTTGCAGGGTAAATCAGCCTGGATTGACATTTTTGCTCATTCAATACTTGAAGTATGTCTCTCCAAGCTCTTCTTGATTTTACTGTTTCGACTGAGAAGTCATTTGTTATTTTAATAGGTTTACCGTTAAAAGTGACTTGTTTTTTCTCCCTTGAAGCTCTCAGCACCAGTTCATTATCTTGAATGTGGAGTGTTTTAATTATTATTTGCCGTGGCGTGCTTTTGTTTTGGTGGTATCTGTTTGTAGTGCGGAATGCCTCTTGTATATGGATGGGCCTCTTTTTTTTTAGATGAGCAAAGTTTTCCTTGATGATCATTTGAAAAATTTCCTCAGGGGTGGTATTTTGAGATTCTTGCTCTGGTATTCCATGAATACGCATGTTAGGCTTCTTCAGGGTGTCCCATATCTCTTGGATATTTCTCTCAAGTATCTTTTTGGCTTTAACAACCTCTTCCATTGAGCTGGTTGTACTCCCACTTGATCTTCAAGGTCTGAAATTCTGTTTTCTGCTTCGTTAGTTCTGTTGATAAGACTCTCTGTGGAGTTCTGGGTTGAAGATAACTTGTCTTTTAGCTCAGTTTTAAACTCTGCTTGATTCTGTTTTAACTGCTCTATGGCAGTTTCTGTTTCTTGCACTGTTTTTCTCAACTCCTCCAAATGTCTGTTGTGTTCCTCTTCAAAGCGATTGATTCGATATGTAATTCCTCCCGGATTTCCTCTTTCATAGTATTGAACATGGTAATGATCATATTTTGAAAGTCGTTATCCTTGGTCAGGCTTTCTTGGCCTTTTTCCTCGGGTTTGTTCTGGTTGGAGGCTAACATTATGGGATTAATTTCTTCAGTGGGAAATTTGTTTCCTTGAGTGTTGCTTCTTATGGATTTGTACTTTGACTTTGGCATTGTCGGTTTAACTATTAAGATCGTTCAATTTCACTAAACTCAATTATTTGGCCTGGGGTTCTGGGGGTGGGCAGGGACAAAGCTTACCTAGGTCGCCGGGTGAGGCCCGACTGGACCCCGCGCGTCCTGAGTGGTGGAGCGGGGTGGGGTAAAGGGAGGATGGGGGCTTTGGTGTGGAGCTATTTAACCCGAGGGCAGCTGGGGCGGGGCCCGGGCGCAGGGGGAGGTCCTCCTCGTCCCTCGGCCCTGCACGAGGCTCCGGCTGGATGGTGGGATCTGAGTGGTGGAGCGGGGTGGGGTAAAGGGAGGATGGGGGACTTTGGTGTGGAGCTATTTAACCCGAGGGCAGCTGGGGCGGGGCCCGGGCGCAGGGGGAGGTCCTCCTCGTCCCTCGGCCCTGCACGAGGCTCCGGCTGGATGGTGGGATTGGAGACGGGTCCCTTTGGGCTACCTGGGGTTCCGGTGGGCGGGCGCGGGAGGGGGGGGCTTACCTAGGTTGCGGGGTGAGGCCCGGCTGGACTGTGCGCGTGTCCGGAGGGGTGGAGCGGGGTGGGGTAAAGGAAGGATGGGGGCATCTGCGTGGAGCTATTTAACCTGAGGGCAGCTGGGGCGGGGCCGGGCGCAGGGGGAGGTCCTCCTCCTCCCTTGGCCCTGCGCGATCCGGCTGGATGGTGAGAGTCGGAGCCGGGTCCTTTTGGGCTGACCTGGGGTTCTGGTGGGCGGGCGGGCCGGAGCTTACCTAGGTTGCGGGTTGAGGCCTGGCTGGACCACACACGTCCCGAGCAGGGGAGCGGGGTGGGGTAAAGGGAGCTACATCTATTTTTTTATGTTGAAGATTTTTCAAAATGTATTTGCAAATTATTGCCAATGCATGTGCCATTGTGCACTTTGATTCTGGCTGCTTCTGAAAGGTATTTTCTTAATAACAGGTGAGCAGGATCAGTCCAGTCATATGGTCAGTTTCCCTTGCCCAAGTGCTGACAAGTTTGGTGAACATCGTCATGGGTGACTCTTATAGAGATTAATACATACTACTCATCATCACAGACATAAGAAACTGTAATATTGTAATCCTGTTTGAGAGAGCAACTATGTTCATCTTTGAATCAAACATGGGCAAATGCAAATACTTTTCTTTTTTTGATTTATTAAATTTTATTTTATTTTATTCTTTTAAGGGAACAAGGTATTTATTTTCTTTCTTTTTTTTAATTTCTACTCATACAAACTTAACAGGTACACCGGACCTCTCCTGCCTCCAACATTCACCGCCCTGTGCCCCCCTATCCTCCCCCCTCCCTCCCCATCCTCCAGTTCCTCCTCTTCCCATTCCCGGAGCATAGCTTTAATGTGAATGCCAGACTCTCCTCTGGGACCTCCTCTCTGATGAGGTGCAAGGACCCAGTGCAATAGCAAAGTCATGGAATCAGCACAAATGTCCAACAGTTGACCAGTGGATGATGAAAATGTGGTACATCTATAAAATAGAGTACTACTCAGCCATCAAAAATGATGAATTAATGGAAATTTCTGGGAAATGGATGTTATTAGAAACAATTATATTAAGTGTCACAGACCCTGAAAATTAAGCACCATATGTACTCCCTAAAAGGTGTCTCCTAGTACCAAACCAACTCAGCCCACTTAGAGACATTCAAAGATAAATCTCTGTAATATCTATAGTAATTGCAAGGATTATGAACAGGAGGAATGGGGTAGGAGGGCCACACCAGAAACAAGGAGAGAGGGGACCATGTTAGAGCAGAGAACATAGGCCTCCATCAAGGACTGCAAGTAAGTAATGTGACATCTGGTTAAGTTCACAGACTTTCCTTCCTGATCATTTACAACTGAAGGGGTGTGATCTCACCAGAAGGGGAGGGCATATAGTCTGGCAGATAAAAAGTAGCCATTTTGCAAATGGGTCATTGACCCCTCCCTCACTGTGGTTTCCTACTTTTATTACATCTACCTTTGAATATACTCTTATATCAAGACTCTAGTTTAACAGATTTTTATCTCTGGCTAGGGGGTGACATCCAATACCCATCAGGATTGAGTGAAGGGCATTGCAGGAGTAGCAAAACTGCAAAAGAAAATCAACAAACCATAATCCAGAACTTCAGAGACTTTATATCAACCACCTAGAACTAGGCCAGCCTAATCTCTCCCCATCCTGAAGCTCAGGGAAATTTGTGGAAAGGGGGCGGTAAGATTGTAAGAGCAAAAGATGGGAGGAGCAATGATATGCAA
>JALPQD010000007.1:137720-224610 GCA_023101885.1 Typhlomys cinereus | reverse complement strand
CATCAAGGACCTCAATATAAGACCAGAGACTTTGAAAACCTTAAGTGAAAGGGTAGGGAACACCCTCGCACTCACTGGAGTAGGCAAACAGTTCCTAATCAAAAATCCAATAGCACAATAGATACAGCCAAAACTCAAAAGATGGGATCTTATGAAATTAAAGACATTCTGTTCATGTGAACAGATTGTACCCTGAGCACAAAGGCAACCCACAGAATGGGAAAAAATCTACAATAACCACATATCTCATAGAGCTCTATTATCCACAGTGCACAAAGAACTTAGAAAACTAAATACCAAGGAAACAAATGGCCCACTTAAAAAATGGGCCTTGAAACTTAAAAGAAACTCTACTAGGGACAAAATTGGCATGTCAAACAAATATATAAAAAATGCTCTGCATCCTTAGCCAACAGGGAAATGCAATTCAAAACTCCCCTGAGGTATCATCTCACCCAGGTCAGGATGGCAAACACCAATATCAACAGCACCACATACTGGAGAATAGGTGGCGAGAAGGGAACTCTCCTACATTCCTGTGGGAATGCAGGCTTATACAACCACTCTGGGAGCCGTCTGTGATTCTTAAAAATGTTAAAGATTGAAATGCCACATGTCCCTGCTATTCCACTTTTGGGAATAATCTGCCATACAGCAAAAATTCGCCTTGATAGCACAAGCACAACCATGTTCATAGCAGCACTGTTTACAATAGCAAAATTATGGAATCAACCCAAATGCCCAACAGTTGATAAGGAGTCTATAAGGAAAATGTGATACATTTATACAATGGAATACTACTCAGCCATCAAAAACGATGAATTAATGAAAATTTCTGGGAAATGGATGGAATTAGGAAAAATTATATTGAATGAAGTATTCCAGACACACAAAATTATTTGTACTCCCTAATAGGTGGTTCCTAGTACAAAACCCACTTAGTGATACAATCAAAGATAAATCTCTGTAATACCTACTATAATTGCAAAGATTATAACAGGAGGGAAGGGGAATGATGGCCCCTCCAACAACAAGGAGAGAGAGGGTCATGCTACAGCAGAGAAATTAGGCCACCATCAAGGACTGCAAGTAAGTAATGAGACATCTTGTTAAGCTCACAGACTTTCCTTCCTAGTCACTTGCAACTGATGGGATATGATCTCACTAGAAAGGAGGGCATAGAGTCTAACAGATAAAAGGTATACATCCTGCAAATGGGACACTGACCCCTCCTCACTGTGGTCTCCTACTCTTATTCCATCTACGTTTGAATCTATTCTTATGTTAATACTCTATTTTCATAGCCTTTTATCTCTGGACAGGGGGTAACATTCAATACCCATCAGGATGGAGCCAAGGGTGGTGCAGAGCAACAAAACTGAAAAAAAAATCAACAAATCATCATAGATTCTACATCAACCCCCTGGAACCAGGCCAGCCTAATCTCTCCCCCTCCCCATCCTAAAGCTCAGGGAAATTTGCAGAAGAGGGGTGGTAAGATTCTAAGAGCCTGAAGATGGGGAGGAGCAATAATCTACAAGATACTCCACACAAGTTAGGGTCGAAGTAATCATAATAGACTTTTCATGACCTGCTCAATGACCAACAAATCTTTGACCCCCCCCAAGTCTAGCATGGATCACACCACTAGGATCCTTAGAGGCAAGGGATTAACAGCCATGTTAGTGTTCCTATACTAAAGGGGAACACAAGAATGAGCTCTAGGCAATGTTACTGAGTCCTAACACCTCATCAGAGGAGGACCCAGAGGGAAGTTTGACATTCATACTAAAGGCATACTCCAGGCATGGGGGGGAGGGAGCACTGGAAGAAAGGGAGATGGGTGGAAAGGAAGGGGGAAAGAGGGAAGAGAGCATGGGGATCCAGGGAGGGGTGGAGGGACAGAGGGGAATTGGTACTTATCAACTTTGTATGAGTGGAAGAAATAAAAAAAGAAACATTTAAAAGAACTCAGAATAAAAAAAAACAAAGGAAGAAGGTTTTGTTATTATGCACTGCATAAAGATATTGAATTACCATAATACATTCATAACATGTATGAATTCTACATCTCAATAATAATAAACCAAAATAACATACACTAATCAAGAAATCTTTCTAATATCTACAGTAATTGCAAAGATTATAAACAGGAGAGAAGGGGAAGGAGGGCCTCACCAGAAACAAGGAGAGAGGGGATCATGCTACAGCAGGGAAAATAGGTCACCATCAAGAACTGCAAGTAAGTAGTGAGACATCTGGTTCAGCTTACAGACTTTCCTTCCTGGCCACTTGCAACTGATGGGGTTTGATCTCAACAGTCAGGGAGGGCATAGATTCTGGCATATAGACAGTAACCATCCTGCAAATGAGATACTGTTTCCCCCTCACCATGGTCTCCTACTCTTATTCCATCTACCTTTGAGTCTACTAGTATTATAAGACTCTATTTTAACAGCCTGTTATGTCTACTAGGAGGTAACATCCAATACCCATCAGGATGGAGCCAATGATGGTGCATGAACAGCAAAACTGGAAAAAAACAATAGAATAACAAAGCATAATTCAGAACATCAGAGGCCCTACATTAATCACCAGGAATCATTCTAATCTTGTCTCTCCCAATCCAAAACTCAGGGAAATTTGCAGAAGAGGGGGCAGTAAGATTGTAAGAGCCTAAAGATGGGGAGGAGAAACAATATGCACAATACTCCACACATAATAGGACTTTGCATGACCTGCACAATTACCAACATATCATT
This sequence comes from Typhlomys cinereus, assembly GCA_023101885.1. NCBI lineage: Eukaryota > Metazoa > Chordata > Mammalia > Rodentia > Platacanthomyidae > Typhlomys > Typhlomys cinereus. Next base: position 221,848 of record JALPQD010000007.1, on the reverse strand, counting down.
GCCCCTCCCAAAGTCTAGCATGGATCACAGGCACTAAAATCCTTAGAGGCAAGGGATTAATAGCCATAATAGTGTTCCTGTACTAAAGTGAACACAAGAAAGAGTTCTAGACAATGCTACTGAGTCCTTACACCTCATCAGAGAGGAGGACCCAGAGGGAAGTTTGATGTGCACACTAAAGGATGATGCAGGAATGGAGGGAGGGGACACTGGGAGAAAGGGAATGAGGGGGGAAAGGAAGGATTAAAAGGGGAGGGAGAAAGGAGATCCAAGGAGGGGTGGAAGGAGGGAGGGGAATGGGGTACCTATCAAGTTTGTATGAGTGGAAAAAATAAATAAAAAATACCAAAAACAAACAAATGATTAAAAAAGTATTGAAACAGCTTTAAGACGATATAACAGGGTGGATATAGTAGAAAGTGTTTTGAGTTGTGTGAGATATGGCTGCTTGTAGATGGTTAGTGGTATGAGATGGTGAATGGCTAATACCATGAAAGGGTGGGTGTATGATGCTTTGTGTGCACTATATCAAAATCTTAATATGTGGTAGTTTCAATTGATGTTAAAAGGAAAATAAAATGGGATACTAAGGTTATTTGAAAAGTTTTCCTTCTGTTGAATTGTGAGATTGTTAGGGACTTCCGTTGCAAGGCATTGGTCACTGATCACCAGTCTGAGGTTTCAGTGACCACTATTAATTTCTTGGAGGCTTTTTTAATGATTAGCAGGATGGTGGGGGACAGAAAGAAAGCTAGAGTTTGTTAGATAGTAAGGGGTGTGTGGGCCAGGCACGTGGTCAATCTGCACTGGAAGATTGTTGTGGCCATGGGAAGATTATTAACTTATTTTGAGAGAGAAAGGGAGAATCAGATGCAGAGACAGAGACAGAGAAAGAGAGAGTACAGTCATGCCATCATGCATGGGTGGAGCTAAGATGACTTTCAGAAGACAAACAGCATTATCATCACCATCTCCATTATTTTTAAAAGCATAAAGAACACAGAATTTACTATGAAGCCAAAGGTGATTCTATGCAGTAGAGGTTCATGAAAAAGGAAAAGCAGCTGATGTTGAAATTCTGTGAACTTACTATGACATATCCATAAATACAAAAGTAGGGGATCACAAAAGCATGATAGATACGAGGAGGAAAACGCAAGGACGTAAGACCCTGAGATCCCATTTTGCAATAATGGTGTTTTATAAACACCAAAAAAGAAATTCTTCTGCCGGTTATGGATCACTAAAAGGGAGCCTCTTCAAGTGTGAACTTGTCCCATGAAGGACAAATACACTACCACAGGGACCTGGTTCCACAGACCCAGCACAGGTGCCCCAAATGGAGCCTGTTATCCATCCATGCTGAGGGATGGGAGGTGAGAGAGACATAGCTGGATTGGTGAGCAGAGGTGAAGGTGAACAAGGAGGTTAGAAGTGTGAGCAATGGGGCAATGGCCAAAGCTCATTTTGTTTGCACATATAAAATTCTCAATAAAAGTTTTGTTTCCCAATTGATTGATAAAATATATGGTATTTTAGTCTGCATAGAGAACATTAGGTTCTTGTGGATTAAGCTTCTTTGATAATAGTGACTATGTATCAAATTCTGGATATCGATGAAAATATAAATGGATATTAATATTAAATATTAAGGGCTATATTAATTATAGCCTTTACTGTAAGAAAATGAACAAAACTGATAACTTTGTGAACTAATTATCTTTGCCTAAGCACTACAAGGGTGAAAAATCATACATGTGATTAGTGTCCTCTGAAAAACCCAGAAACATTTTGAGAGACTGTTCAGGCATTAAAGTCTCTGTCTTACATGGAGAAGAAGCTGAATTCAAATCCTGGATTCAAATGTAAAAAAGTGGGACTGAAATGCATTTCAGTCCTTGGTATGGGGAGTCTGAAAGACTCAAGAGTAGATTAGTAAAGAGGCAGGATTGTGGAAGATAATCTCCCATGACACCCTTGGCCCTCTACAAGCACACACATTCAAGTGTCCTCTGGTACACACACACACACACACACACACACTCACACACACACATACTTGAACAGAAAAACAATAAACTTTAGAGGTTTCTTACTTCTGAGAGATCATAGGAAACAAATTATCTTCCATCTATGGAACAAAAAATAGGAACAACTCACGAGTTAATTCATCTACTTGTGCTTTGATCTTGGAAATTATGTCTTTTCCATATGCAAATGAAAACAGAGGTTTGAGCATTTTGTCTCTGGTAGATAGTTACTTGGCAAACCTCTGCTATTTAAAACAATGATCTGATTAAGGATGAAACATAGTCAAGTCATTCACTCTGTGGTAACAGTTGACACTTAAAGTGTTTCCATGGTTATTTATTTATTTATTTATTTATATTATTATTTATTCAACTGTGCACATGTGCGTGTGTATGTGTGCGTGTCTGTGTATGTGTGCGTGTCTGTGTATGTGTAGAACCACGGACGAATTCGCGAACCACCATGGACGCCCCCACCTCCTTCTGCCCCGGGATTCACAGGCTCCGCCCTACCAGGACCAGAAGCGCAGGCCGCCCCCGCTTCCGCCTGGCGTCTATACGTGGGATCTGGGATCCGAACTCAGGACCTTCCGCCTGCAAGGCGGAGGCTTAACCCCTGAGCCACCTCTCCAGCCCCATGCTTATTTATTTATATCTGAGGGCTGCATCAGTGTGATTAGCAAGAGTGAGAGCATACAATATAAAGTTCATCCCCAAAATGTTTTGGAAATTTCTGCATTTAGCATGATTCTTGTTTCTCCAGGTTATGCTGCTATTGGGAAATCTATGAAATGACACATTAACTACACAGTAAATATCTGATACATGCTGAGTGTCATTTATCTGGGAAAGTGGAGTATGTAAGGCTGTATGTGTCTCTCACAGCTCTGACTATTTGGATCCTTTGTGACTCTTTCCTCTCAAAAGTTAACTTCAAATTCTCTGAGGAAATCCACTTACATCATGAAATGTGTTATTTAAAGAATAAGCTTGTTGACACAGACCTGGGACCAGCTCTGTTCCAGATCACTTCATCTGGAGGCACAGACAGGAATGAACTCATGGCACCTGAGGCACGAAGAAGCTATGTTCAAAACATGCTTTCTTCATCTCTTTGTCACCTGGATCTGGAAGACAGGTGCTTAGCCCCAGGGTACTGTATCTAATGTACTTCAGAGCAGATGGTATGAGCTTGATATAAACCATGGCAAGATTTTGTTAGCATCTCCCAGCAGCTACAAAAATAAAACCAGAAACTAGCATGAATACACATGTGTCATATGTTAATTTCTTGTATGCTACATGTTCCTTTTGTACTCAAACTGACGTTCTGCAAGACAAGGAAAAGATGCTCAGGTTGATGTTTGTCTTCCTGTTTCTGAGGCATCCTCTCTTCTGGTGCAGTGTCAATGGATGCAGTTGTTTCTGGAGAATAAAGCAGGAAGGGGACAGTGACAGAGATGATAGGAATGACTGTGTTTTCATCCTTTACACATCATTTAAATACTACCCACCGAATGTTCATTTCTCCTTCATACCTGATCTAAAGTAAGTGCTTTTTTCATTTCTTTCATTTTCTGTTTACCAGCATGAACAAGGCATTACAGGCATATTAAGTGCTGAGGAGTTTGCTCAGGGATTGCAGCCTTTGCTTCCCAAGAAGAAGAACCTGAGTATAGATATTCAGATTCCTTACAAAAATGCCAGGTGGAAACAGAGACAGCCTCCAATTTCAGGCCTGGATAGCAGAGCCTGGTATACAATAAAAGAAAGCAATAAGGGCATATAGCAATGCTGGGTGATTCCTTTGTCATTTTTATGCCTCCCACAGGCATACTCACTCAGGTACCCTCTGGCATGCAAATACACACACACACACACAAACACACACACACACACACACACATTCAAAGAGCTGTGTTGATGGACACTTTCTAAAAGTTCTGTCCCATTCTTTCAATCTTCATTTCTGGACAAGAGCTAAGATTTATTTTGATATGCTGTAAGCCTAGAGAGGAAGTTCCCTGTTTTAGTTCTCCTTCCTCTTCCATGATCTCTTTCATGATATATACAGTTATTTTCCTTGAAAGATGTTTCACTAATTCACTTGAATTCCTTGTCAATGGGCAGCAGAAAAGTGTTCAGTGTCTTCTAATGCTTCATTTGAGCATGTGATAACCAAAACCTATACAAAGAGTCACTTAGCTTACTACCAAAGGTTTTTGGTTAATTTGTTTCCTTAGATACTGATCATATTCAGTGATACATCACAGCATTTCATGCTATTGTGTTCTATGCATACAGCACATGAAACTGATTAAAGGGACAGGATCTCTGTCAGCTAGGACACTAGTAGACTTTCCAAATTTATTCTGGCACAGTGTGACATGGATTCTGTCTTGAAATGAGCTATTAACAGCATTAAGTCAAAACTATCATTCTGACATACAAATTGGAGGGAAATACAATTGGAGTGAAATGTTCTTGCATCTCTTATAAAAGGATGTATCACTGACAGAAATGAATGCTTACATCTCAGTCACACCCAAGGCTGACAAGCAAGGAAGAAGTGTAACATACAGAGTCATTTTTCTTTTCCATCATCTTATATTATCACTGATGAGAGTTTTACATTTCCACATCCTCTAATCCTGACAATATGAATTACATTTCTCTTGACATTTCATCATTTTCCAGAATGTAAACACAGTTTTATGTGAAATGGAGCACATACACTCTATGATTTTCATTGTTGATTCTCAGTGTTAGATGTGCAACATATATCATTTCTGTATTGAGAAAGTGTAAGTGGAGAATGAAAGGGATTATTCATCTAGTTATTTCAGTTTTATATTTATTTCACAACTGGAGGATGAAATCTAGACACTCAGGAAGATGTCCTAGGGACACTTCTTCATAAATTGGTGACTTTTTGCCAACACAGGAAACTGACAGCTAAATATCACTTATTACATACTGTTCTTAATATCTGAGGGAAGGTTGCTTTGTTAAGAACAATATGCAATGAATACTGTATTGTGTTTTCAGCTGGACAGCAAGAAAATACCAACATGCTATGACCTATATGTTTGCCATTGAGGAAATATACAGAAACCCCAACCTTTTACCCAATGTTTCTTTTCATTCTACATTTATGTCTGGTCACTGTGATCATGACTATTTGAACAGTTATCTAACTGATATGGCAGAATTGGCTTTTATTTTTCCTAATTACATGTGTTATGCGGCCAAGTGTGGAGTGACATTTACGGGACCATCATGGAAAACATCTGCCAGATTGGCAACACATATGCAGTTCATGGCTTACCTACAGGTGAGGTTGGGTATCATCACTGTCTTCTATTCTACAGAATGCCTAAGGAAAGTTAAAGGTGACTGGGTCTATGGACCATTCCTCTCAATTGACAAATTCTTGTTGAAAAAGAGCAAGCAGGGGTTAAAAAATGGGATTTTCTGGAAAATGTAGCCATCATTAAATCTGTATAAGTTCTTGGGAGAAATAAAAGATTAAGAAAAAAGTGATGACATTGCATTTCTTATGAAATAAAAATAGTTTTGAACATAACTCGGATGTGAATTTGAGGTTGATTTAAATTGTCTTCTACCTGATTTTCATGTGTTTTCTTTGTTTCAGATTGCTTATGGGGCTTTTCATCCCATTCTGAGTGACCATGACAACTTTCCTTATCTGTATCAAACGGCAACGAAGGACACATTTCTTCCTCTTGCCATGGTTTCCTTGATGATTCATTTTGGATGGACCTGGGTGGGGCTAGTCATTTCTGATGATGACCAGGGTATCCAATTTCTCTCAGATGTGAGGGTACACATGCAAAATAATGGAGTCTGTTTAGCCTTTGTGAATGAGATTCCAGACAACATGAACTCATACCAAGAAAAAGCTGAAAAATATTATAACCAGATAATGACTTCATCAGCAAACGTTATTATTGTTTTTGGGGACACAAACTCTGTCCTAGAAGTGAGCATTAGAAGATGGGAATATTTGGGAATACAGAGAATTTGGGTTTCCACCTCACAATGGTATATCAGCACAAGGAAAAGAACTTCCACCCTTGACTCCTTCCATGGACATTTCACTTTTTCACATCGCCATGGAGAGATTTCAAGTCTGAAAGATTACATCCCAAAATGGAACATTGCTACAGAGCCACGGGACATTTTTTTGTCAAGATTGGGGTGGATTCATTTTAACTGTTCACTCTCTGAATCTGAATGTGAAACACCAAGCAACTGCTCATCCAAAACTTCCTTGGAATGGTTACCACAGCACATATTTGATATGGCCCTGAGTGATGAGTGCTATGGTTTATACAATGCTGTGTATGCTGTGGCTCATGCACACCATCAAATGATTCTCCAACACCTAGACATACAGCCAGATGATAATGATATGGAAGCAATGAACACATGCTTGCAGGTACAGTGGGAATAGTGTCTTGGGTGGGACACTCATAAATGTAGCCAGATAAGCTCAGTCTTGTGTGCTTATGATGCTTAGAATTAGCAACAATGGATCCTCAAATTTGTCACTTCCACAGAGGTAACATTTCATGTGCATGAACTATGAATAAAAATGTAGAGGAAGGGCCATAGTTTTGAATGAAAGACAGTGATAAAATCAGTATTTTGTCAATAAATTTATAAGTGAGCAAAGAAAGTATCTTGTGTGCTGGGTGACAGAAAGCAGCTGAAGAAGAGGAAGTAGTCTCCAGGAGTGGGTGCAAGGACTCCTGTCAACACTATCCTAACTGAGGTCCTGGTTGTTTCTCTTAGGACAGTCAAAACACAGGATGCTGAAAGTTATGCCTCTCATTTGCTGAGTACTTGATTACCATCTTTTGGGGATTCACTCCCCCAATATTTGGATACAACAAAAATGTTATTGCAAAATTGTCCATTCTACTTTTTTTCAATCCATTGATCATCCAGAGAAGTTACATTTTTGAAAAGTATTTCATTAATAAAAATATCATTAATACAACTATATTGAGAGAAAAAAGAGAGGACAGAGACATACAGAACAAAGGGAGAGAGAGAGAGAGAGACAGAGAGAGAGAGAGAGAGAGAGAGAGAGAGAGAGAGAGAAGATGGTTCTATCTGCCAAAGGTGTTCTAAGTACAGCATTAAAGAGATTGTTGATTTATGAGCCCTAAACAGAACATCAAATATTGGTTTGGGGATGTATGTGGAAAGGGGATCAGTAGCAACACAAGTTGAGAATAGTAGGGTGTGTTACTGCCAGACAGTTGCCTCTGTTCATGACAGGGCTACCATGCACAAATCAACTACACCGCCACACAGCATTTCACTATGCAGGAGGGAGGGTACCGTGTGCCACCCAAACAGACTGTTGGAGACTAAAGCCTGTCAATGGAAGGGGAACACATTCCTCAACAGTTAGTCCACTGTTCAGCTTTTCATGCCCCAAGAGATGTCCAGACACTTGCCAGTGCAGATGTCCTGGATGGCACCCAGTAGTTCACTATTGTAGGATTGAGCCAAAGCAGGAGAGACTCTGCCTGGAAAAAAATCTCATGGGGTAGATTGGAAGGGGTTTGGGGTAGATAGGGAAAAGACTGACTAATCCATTGTGATTTTATATGAAAGTTTCAATGAATAAAAATAATTTATAAACAAGATAGCCTGCATAGTCAGTGGCTGTTGGTGAATCCCCCTCCGGGCCAGCCAAAGGGGAAGAGGGGAAACGGCGGGGCCTCGTGGGCATGAGGTGAATGGGTGGGCTGGGGATGAGGTCAGCACCCAGACCCCGGGAGTCAGGCAAGAAGCAGCACGCAGATGAGGAGTTTGTCACAGACTCAACTCTACTCAGGAAGTGTTTGGGCTTACATAGGGTCAGGGTCCAATCAGGTGTGGCCACTCCTCTGCACAGGGGAGAGGGAGAGCAGCCACCAATCATTTAGGTGTTTACTAGGTGTCCAGGTTAGATGGCCTCTTCCTATTGGTTGTTCATCCCTCCTTCCCATTGGTTTTCCATCCGCTCGCCATTTGGTTGTCCAACCCACTGCCTGTGTGGTTTCTTCTCAGGCTTAACTGTAGCCAGACCTCCTGGATTCAGGAGTCCAGGCTAGGGCCTCCCTGAATTGATAGTGCCACATTTTCACCCTTTTATTTATAAATTTTATTCAGTGGGGACCATGATAGCTGGGGCGACCCTAAGCCTCTTCAGCTGCCTGGAATATAGGCGACTGTGCCTGTCTTAGGTTGATCACCACCTTGTGTGGAGCCTTACTCGTCATTGACTACCAGTCATGAGACCATTGCAGAGAAGGAATCATGATCCCAAAGGGGAACTCGAGCAGTGGCAGAGAAATAGAGGTTTTGTCAGGGCAGGAACAGGCAGACAGGTTGTAGGCAGGACAGGTGGAGAAATGACCCAGAAGAGATGGGGAGACATAAATCAGAACCTAACAATTGTAATTTAGTAAGTCATAGCTTCAGTAGAGAACAACCAGGCTTACATTGGGCCTTTGGTGATCTTAGGAATATCCGAGGCCTGAATGGATGATCTGAGCCTGAATGGATGATCTGAGGACCTGGAAAGCAAGCTTTATTATTTCGGGAATATATGAAAAAACCTGTAAGAAAACTTGTATGAAAGAAAACTTACAATCTATTAGAAAAATAATAGTGAGAGATATAAAACATAAGTAGTTAAGGCCTCAAATGTTATAAACATTATTTGTTCTTATCTTTAAGTATGCCTACATGTATTTAAAAATGGCATGTCAAAATTTTTGTATTAGCACGCAATAGAAATAAAAAATAGAAGTGGCCACAGACACAAGACACACAACATATAAACACAGAACATATAAACATACAAGCACATGAACAACATTTTACCAGCAACTGTATAATTTACCAGCAACAGTCTTAAAATTACCCTTGAAAGCTTTATCAAAGATGGATTAACATTTAAGAAAACCTTATTTAAAACAAGACCTAATATTAGTTAAATTCGGCAGCTTAGCTTAATTATGAAAAACGTCTAACAAGGAAAAGCATCTTTATCCATAGGTTCATTCCCACATTTTCTCTGGGGGGATTTAAGGTGCTAAAACCATAGCATCATTCTAAAATTCCTCTAGGCCAACATTCTTAACCTTGAGTCCTCTAGTCTCTAGGAGAGATTTTAAGATATGTATTTGGAGACCAGTATTGTCTAAAGCAGAAAATACAGCCAGGAAAGAGGGGGAGTAAAGAGCTATAGGAAGAAGAGGGAAGAGGATGTCAGCAGGGTTGGAATGCTCCCACATGGACCTGAGAGCCCTCTGCAGAGTCCTCAACCAGGAAGGGGAGGGATCCAGATCTGGAGGAAAAACAAAGGACTAATTTTGGGTTCTTTCCACATGCCACACTGCAGCAATCAATCACTTCCTCAGTGGAGGATCCTACAATGTCTAAGAGGATGGGAACAAAGGGGGCCAGAAGCAAATGGCCTTCCTGGACTTCCCCCTTATGGGCCAAGAAAAGCACTTCTCTCCAGATCTGTGGCTCCAAGATATTTTCTGGGGAAATCCAAGGTGCTAAGATTAAAGCTTCCTCCCAAAAATCTTCTAAGTCCTTCAGCATCTCCTACATAATTCTAGTAGAGCCTTAAGGGCAGTCAGCTGGGGTTTCTTCAGATGGGATGGTAAAAATGGAGCAGAGATGAATAGGAGCCAAGGGGACAAGGCAAAAGCACAGAAAATAAAAAGCAAGGACCTTTGATCAAGTCCAAAGTGATAACCAACATATAAGGAGAGACCTAGTGCAGGACATACGCAGAGGTGTTTTGGATCTAAGCATCCTGTTCTTAGTGAGGGACTTCAGGGGTTCGTTACTCCCCTGGGCCCTATGCTCCCAGTCAGGCTGATTCAATATAATCAAACCTGGGCTTCAAGTTCTGAGGGGATCAATTTCTCATATGAATTCGCCAGGAAAAGCCTTAATTTAGAGGGGCTCTTTGATCATGGGGAAATCAAATGAGCAATTGGGGCTCCTTGATTATCAGCAAATCAAGCAAGCGATTGGGTTCCTAACCTTGCTCCTTAATCATCACTAAATCAAGCTAGCAAGAGTCCGTGTTCCCAAGGACAAACAGGGAAAGAGTAAAAGGAGGGGGCCACCTGCTCATCTTCAGGCACTGAAAGTACAGGAACACAAAACTAAAGGGCCACTCACCGAACCTTACCAGAATTGGTGTATCGTCTACACCAAAGACAGCACCACCCCACGTTGGTGTGCCAGATGTTGCCAAATCCCCCGGACCAGCCAAGGGGAAGAGGGGAAACAGCGGAGCCTCGTGGGTTCGAGGAGAATGGGCAAGCCGGTGACGGGGTCACCACCCAGACCCTGGGAGTCAGGGAGAAGCAGCATGCAGATGAGTTTGCCGCACACTCAACTCTACTCAGGAAGTTTTTGGGATTACATAGGGTCAGGGTCCAATCAGGTGTGGCCACCCCTCTGCTCAGGGGAGGGGGAGAGCAGCCACCAATCATTTAGGTGTTTACTAGTGTCCAGATTAGATGGCCTCTTCCCACTGGTTTTTCATCTCTCCTTCCCATTGGTTGTTCATCTGCTTGCCATTTGGTTGCCCATCACACTCCCTGTATGGTTTCTCTCAGGTTTATCTGTAGCCTCCTGGATTCAGGAGTCCAGGCTAGGGCCTCCCTGAATCGATAGTGCCACAAGTGGCATTTTAAGAAAAACTTTCAAATAACAAGAGGGTAAAATTTGATTTTCTGTCTTATTAATAAAGTGGTTGGTACTTTCATCCCACAATATGGGTACCATGAATCTAACTCAGATGGTGATACTTTCTAGGATTTTTAAAAGTGAAAAGCTACTCATGAGTCATTTGGCCAAACCTCAACTTACATATTGTCATATAATGGAAAGATTATAGAAACTAGGTTCATTCCTTATAGCACATGCTTTGTGGTAAAGTTTTACATCTTTTAGATCCATGCCTTTCTGAAGAGCCTGCAGTTCACTAACCCTATGGGAGACACAGTGATCTTGAATCAGAAGCAACACTTGGATGCAGAGTATGACATTTTCATCAACTGGAAATTCCCACAGGGTCTTGGGCTGAAAGTGAAATTAGGAGAATTTTCTTCATATGTTCCAAATGGACAGAAATTACATTTATATGAACACCTGATGGAGTGGGCCATGGGAGATGTACAGGTGAGTTGAAAACATTTCTTATTTTTTTAATTAAAGGAAGATTTTATTTTTCCTTTTATCCACTAATAAAAATTTAATAGGTACCATAGTACCCTGCCTTCCTCCATCCCATCTCGGTCCCCCTTGCTCCCTCCCGCCTTTTCCAATTCTTTTCATCCCCCTTCCTCCTTTCCTCCCAGTGTTCCCCTTTTCTTCCCCCCAATCCCTGAGCATTCTTTAGTGTGAATGTCAAACTTCCCTCTGTGTCCTTCACTCTAATGAGGTATTCAGACTCAGTAGCATTGCCTAGAGCCCTTCCTTCTGCTCCCCTTTAGTATGGGAAAACTATCTTGACTGTTAATCCCTAGCTTCTAAGGATTCTAGTGCCTGTGAATCATGCTAGATTTTCAGGGGTCATTGAAATGTCAGTCATTGCTTACATCATACAAAGTCCTATTATGCATACTGTGGCCCTAACTTGTGTGGAGTATCTTGCATATCATTACTTATCCCTATCTTTAAGCTCTTACAATCTTATTGCCCCCTCTTCTGCAAATTTCCCTGAGCTTTAGGATGGGGAGACATAGGGCTTGTCTGTTTCCAGGTGATTAATGTAGGGTCTCTGATGTTCTGAATTATGGTTTGTTGTTGTGAAATAATTTCTGGTTAAGAAAATATATACCAATTTGTATTATTTGGCACTATGTAGCACAATGATTCATATATTTGCCTAAAAAGGTTCCATATAATTCACTTAATTCTAATTTTATCTTTCATTCTTCCATGAATGAATACAATGAACATTGGTAATCTTTACTCCATCCTACCTGACCCCATTGCTGTCCTTCTCTTTCTGGCATCCTTTATTTTGACAGACTCCATCCTTTCATGTCTTTTCATGTGTGGCCCACTGAGTTCCATCTGGGTGACTGCATTCATATGTGGCTGAGCACTTGCTGGAACATGGAGGATGTATAAATGAGTGCACCACTGAAGCATGTGATTTCCTTTCCCCCCAGACAGCCACTGTCAGTGGTCTCTCAGAGGGAATAAAGACTACCTTACTCATGTGGTCTTCCACTAAGACAATATGGTTATGAAAGGGAAGGTTAAATTCCAATCTGTTGCTAAGATCCAACTTCTCTTCCTCAGATTCCCACCTCTTTATGCAGTGTGCCTTGCAAGCCTGGTTTCAGGAAATTTCATCTAGAGGGAAAGGCTACCTGCTGTTTTGAATGCTTCCCTTGTCCAGAGAATGAGATTTCCAATGCAACAGGTAACACCATGCCTTCTTCATCTTCATTGTTTTTTTTTTTCTTTCTGCAGGACTAGCACATTTTTGATGTCCAACAGAGTACACATGGTTCAGAACTCTGCCATTGAGGTAGTTGTATATCTTCTCGCAACAGGTAATAGGGAAGTCAGCATATGAAAACGTGAACTGTGGATATTCTCATAAATCTCCAATGAATGCATGAAGAATGGCCAATGAGTTCATAGATGTTATAATATTCACATTTTCATGGTACAAAACTTTTGTAACTTGTGAAATCAATGATCACAGGATGCCAATAATTATATGTAAAACCATTAGGAATAATAACATACTATAAAGTGAAATGCAAATCTGAGTTTTCCAGGTGTCTCTATCCTGGTAATATACAATCAAAATTCATATCCTTCTTAGTAATGAATTTTAGGAATAGGCAAATTTGAAGAATTCTGGGTGAATTCTTTTTTATTGTTTGTAAGTTCCACACATAAATAGCAAGGATTGATGTCATTTTCACCCCTTACTATGATTTCTTATCTCCACCATACTTTTTCAATATAAACTTCCTTCCGAAATAGACTACTCCTTGCACTGAGTTTCACTTGGGTTGTATATCCTCTTATTTGCCTAAGGACTTGCTGGAGGATTGATGATATATCAGTGGATATACCATTGAGGTAAACAGCTCTCATTGCCCTAACATTGCATTAACCCTCCAAAGTCTCTGCACTCACAAGGCCTTCCCTCTTCCATGATAAAATGTGTGCAGGCCAACTCTGGTGTATATATAGTGGAAGAAGATACAGTACAGTGTGTTCACTTGTGCAGTAGCCCTGTCATGTCCATGAGATACTATTTAACACTACTACTCCCTACCTTGTATCCATGACATTTCTACCACCTTCTCTTTCACAGTTTCCCAGAGCATTGGGATAGAGAGACATGAGGACATCCAGTTTAGGGAGTCTAATCACTTATTTTCTACATTTGGCACTGAAGTGATTCTCTGCAATTAATGCTGTCTTCATATTCATTCTATTGTCATTTAAACTTCTAGGCAAACACTATAGATTAAATGACTTTGAAACCTATTGTAGCACATAATTCTTTATTATTATTATTATTATTATTTCCACTCATACAAACTTAATAGGTACATTGTTCCTTCCCTCTCCCCTCCTAACCCCAAACCCCCTATTGCCCCTACCCTCACCCTCCCTCCCCATCGCCTCATGCTTCCCCCCACCAATACCCAGAGAATCCTTTAATGTGCATGCCAGAATCTAATCTGGGCCCTCCTCTCCGATGACGTACAAGACCCAATGGCATTTCCCTGAACCCTTTCTTGTGATCCCCTTAAGCATAGGAACATTACTGTGGCTGTCAATCCCTTGCCTCCAAGGATCTTGGTGCTTTTAGCAAATGCTAGACTTTGTGGGGTCAACAGTGTGTTGGATGTTGTGCAGGGCATGCAAAGTCCAATTTTGATTGCTTTGGCCCTAACTTGTGTGGAGTATCTTGAATATCATTGCTCCTCCCATCCTTGTGCTCTTACAGTCTTACCACCCCTCGTCCTCAAATTTCCCTGAGCTTCAGGATGGGAAGAGTTTAGGCTGGCCTAGTTCCAGATGGTTGATATAGAGTCTCTGAAGTTCTGGATTGTGGTTTATTGATTTTCTTTTGCAGTTTTGCTGCTCCTTCAATGCCCTTCACTCCATCCAGATGGGTATTGGATGTCACCCCCTGGCCAGAGATAGAAAGCTATTAAAGTAGAGTCTTGTTATAAGATTATATTCAAAGGTAGATGTAATAAAAGTAGTAAAGCACAGTGAGGAAGGGGTTAATCACCCATTTGCAAAATGATTACTTTTTATCTGCCAGACTATTTGCCCTCCCCTTCTGGTGAGGTCATACCCCCTCAGTTGTAAATGATCAGGAACGAAAGTCTGTGAACATAACCAGATGTCTCATTACTTACTTGCAGTCCTTGATGGAGGCTTATGTTCTCTGCTGTAACATGCTTCCCTCTCTCCTTGTTTCTGGTGTGGCCCTCCTACACCATCCCTAATGTTCATAATCCTTGCAATTACTGTAGGTATTACAGAGATTTATCCTTGTGAGACTCTAGATGGGCTGGTGGGTTTGGTACTTTTAGCCACCTATTAGGGAGTACATATGGCACTTAATTTTCTGGGTCTGGGATACTTCACTTAATATAATTGTTACTAATAACATCCATTTCCTGGCAAATTCCCGTAATTCATCATTTTTGATGGCTGAGTAGTACTCCATTGTATAGAAGTAACACATTTTCCTTATCCACTCGTCAACAGTTGGACATTTGGGTTGATTCCATGACTTTGCTATTGTAAACAGTGCTGCTATGAACATGGTTGTGCTTGTGCTATCAAAGTGAATTTTTGCTGTATGTGGGGTTATTCCCAAAGTGGAATAGCAGGGTCATATGACATTTCAATATTTAGTTTCTTTAAGAATCTCCAGATGGCTGACCAGAGTGCTTGAATGAGCCTGCATTCCCACCAGCAATGTAGGAGAGTTCCCCTCTCTCCACATCCTCTACAGCATTTGGTTTTGTTTGTATTGTGGATTTTTGCCATCTCAGGGAAGTTTTGATTTGCATTTCCCTGATGGCTAAGGAAGTGGAGCATTTTTTAAGATATTTGTTGGACATTTTAATTTCATCCCTGGTAAAGTTTCTTTTTAGTTCCAAGCCCATTTTTTAATTGGCCCATTTGTTTCCTGGGTGCTTAGTTTTCTAAGTTCTTTGTGTACTCTGCAGAGTAGAGCTCTATCAGATTTGTGGTTAGTGAAGATTTTCTCCCATCTGTGGGTTGCCTTTGAGCTCATGTTACAATCTCTTTATTTGAACAGAAGCTCTTTAATTTCACAAGGTCCCAAATGTTGAGAGTTGGTAGCAGTGACTGTTCCATTGGATGTCTGTTTAGGAAATGTTGGCCTAGCCCAATCAGTTCGAGGGAGTTCCCTACCCTTTCAAT
This sequence comes from Typhlomys cinereus, assembly GCA_023101885.1. NCBI lineage: Eukaryota > Metazoa > Chordata > Mammalia > Rodentia > Platacanthomyidae > Typhlomys > Typhlomys cinereus. The sequence goes on along the minus strand of JALPQD010000007.1, from coordinate 206,312 downwards.
TATGATTTTTACATTATCTGGCCTTTTATCAAGGTCCTTGAACCATCTGGAATTAATTCTTGTACATGGTCACAAGTACAGGTTCAGTTTTAATCTTCTGCATGTGGAGATCCAGTTTTACCAGCACAATTTTTTGAAGATTCTGTTCTTTTTCCATTGAATTTTTTTGGCCGCTTTGTCAAAGACCAAATGGCTGTAATTTTGTGGGCTTATATTTGGGTGTTCAACTCTTATCCATTGATCTGTGTGTCTATTTTGGAGCTAGTACCAGGCTGTTTTTATAACTATGGATTTGTAGTATAGACTAAGGTTTGATATAGTGATACATCCAGCAGTGTTTTTGTTGCTCTAGACTGTCTTTGCTTTCCTGGGTCATTTTTGCCTCCATACGACTATTGAGATTGTTTTGGTCAACTTCTTTAAAGAATTGCTTTGGGATTTTAATTGGTATAGCACTGAATTTGTATATTGCCTTTGGTAGGATTGTCATTTTTATGATGTTTATTCAGCCAATCAAGAAACATGGGAGGTCTTTGGACATTCTGGTGTCTTCTGCAATTTCTTTCTTTAGGATTTTAAAATTTTCATTGTAAAGGTCTTTTACCTCCTTGGTTAGATTTATATCAAGGTATTTCATTTTTTTAGGGTCTATAGTAAATGGGATTGTTTCTCTCAGGGCTTTTTCACTTCTTTCATTCTGGGCATATAGGCAGGCCACTAATTTTTGTTCATTTATTTTGTATCCTGCCACCCTGCTGAACTTCTCAATTAGTTCCAGGAGCCTCCTGGTGGAGTTTTTAGGATCACTCAGGTATAAGATCATGTCATCTGCAAATAGGGATAGCTTGACTTCTTCCTTGTCAATTTGAGTCCCTTTTATGCCCCTTTCTTGTCTTATGGCTTCAGCTAAGACTTCAAGTACAATATTGAATAGAAGTGGTGAGAGTGGACAGCCTTGCCTAGTTACTGATTGAAGTGGGAATGCTTCCAGTTTTTCCCGTTGAGTATAATCCTTGCTGTTGGCTTGTTGTACACAGTTTTTATTATATTGATAAAGATTCCTTCCATTCCTACTATCTCTAGCGTTTTGATCTTAAAAGTCTGTTGGATCTCGTCAAAAGCTTTTTCTGCATCTATTGAGACTATCATGTGGTCTTGGCTTTTGGACAGGTTTATATGATGAATTACATTTATTGATTTGTGTATGTTGAACCAACCTTGTGTGCCTGGGATAGAAGCCTACTTGATCCCAGTGAATGATCTTTTTGATTTGTTTTTGAATCCGATTTGGTAAGACTTTGTTGAGAATCTTTGCATCTGTGTTCATCAGAGAGATTGGTCTAATTTTTTTTTTAAGTGAGTCTTTATTCGGTTTTGGGATTAAAACGATATTAGCTTCATAGAAGGAATTTGGTAGTGTTCCTTCCTTTGCTATTTGATGGAAAATTTTAAGGAGTATTGGTATTATTAACTCCTTAAATGTCTGGTAGAACTCTGTGCTGAATACATCTGGTCCAGGACATTTTGTGGTGGGAAGATTCAAGATTACTTCCTCAATTTCCTTATATGTTATAGGACTATTTAAATATTCACAACTTCCTGATTGAATTTAGGTAAATTGTGTTTACTTAGAAATTCATCCATCTCTTTTGTGTTGTCAAACTTCACAGAGTATAAGTTTTTGAAATATGATGTTATAATTCTCTGGATTTCTTGGGTATCAGTAATGATAACTCCATGTTCATTTCTCATCTTGTTAATTTGGGTTTCCTCTCTCCTGCTTTTGGTTAATTTAGCTAGGGGTGTATCAATCTTATTTATTTTTTCAAAAAACCAGCTTTTTGACTGGTTAACTTTTTCTATCATTTTCTTAATCTCGATTACAGATATTTCTCCCCGTATTTTACTAATCTCCTCTCTTCTACTACTTTTGGGATCAGATTGCTCTAGTTTCTCTAAAGCTTTAAGCTGTATTGTTAAGTTATTTATTTCTGATGTTTCCATTTTTTTAGAATGTAGGCATTAAGAGCTATGAACTTACCTCTTAGGACAGCTTTCATTGTGTCCCAGAGATTTTGGAAAGTTGTATTTTCCTTATCATTTGCTTTCAGGAAATCTTGAATTTCCTTTTTAATTTCTTCCTGAATCCAGTTCTCATTGAGCATCATATTGTTAAGTTTCCAGGAGTTAGTGCATTTTCTGCTGCTTGTTGTGTTGTGGATGTCAACCTTTAGGCTGTGGTCGTCTGATAGAGCACACGTTAGAATTTCAACTTTTTTGTATATGTACATTCATTTTGTGGCCCAATATGTGATCTATTTTGGAAAATGTTCCATGTGCTGATGAGAAAAATGTGTATTCTTTGGTGTGTGGGTGAAAAGTTCGATAGAGATCTGTAAGGTCCATTTCTTTAAGGGTTTAATTAAGTTCCAAAGTGTCTCTGTTAAGCTTTTGACCTGTTGATCTATCCCATGTAGAGAGGGCGGTGTTGAAGTCCCCAAGAATTATCGTTTGGGTGTTGATATCTTGCTTTAGGCGCTGTAGGGTTTTCTTAATGAATGTGGAGGGGCCCGTATTGGGTGCATAAATGTTCAGGATTGTGACGTCTTCCTGGTGAATTGTACCTGTGACTAAAATGTAGTATCCATCTGTGTCTCTTATGATTTTCTTTGGTTTGAAGTCCACTTTGTCTGAAAGCATAATTGCTACCTCTGCCTGTTTCCTGGTGCCATTAGCTTGTAAGATTTTGGACCAGCCTATCATTCTTAGGATGTGCCTATCTTTTGTGGTGAGATGAGTTTCCTGAAGGCAGCAGATTGTTGGATTGTGGTTTTTAATCCAAGTTTGTAATCTATGTCTCTTAATCGGTGAATTAATACCATTGACATTTAATGTTATAATGGAGAAATTATTTTTAATTCTGGACATTTTTTATGTTTAGTAGATTTTGTAAGCATGTTGTTTGATATTTATATTTCGGTGGTATTATACTTCCCTTCTGCCCTCCTGGATACGCTTGTTCGTTTCTTCAAGCTTGAGTATCAGTTCTAGGATTTTTTGAAGGCCTGGTTTGGTAGACATGTATCCCTTCAAGTTGTCTTTGTGCTGAAAAACTTTTCTTTCTCCCTCAATCATGACAGATGGTTTTGCCGGGTATATCAGTCTGGGTTGGCATTTTTGCTCATTTAATACTTGAAGTATGTCTCTCCAAGCTTTTCTTGCTTTTACTGTTTCCATTGAGTAGTCATTTGTTATTCTAATAGGTTTACCTTTAAAAGTGAGTTGCTTTTTTTCTCTTGAAGCTCTCAGCACCTTTTCTTTGTCTTGAATGTGGAGTGTTTTGACTATTATTTGCCGTGGCGATTTTCTATTTTGGTCGTATCTGTTTGGAGTGCGAAATGCCTCTTGTATTTGGATAGGCATCTCATTCTTTAATTGTGGGAAGTTTTCATTTATGATGAATTGAAATATTTCCTCAGGTGTGGTATTTTGGGATTCTTGTTCTGGTATTCCATGAATGCGCATGTTAGGCTTCTTCAGGGTGTCCCATATCTCTTGAATGTTCCTCTCAAGTATCTTTTTGGCTTTAACAATCTCTTCCATTGAGCTGGTTAATTCTCCCACTTTGTCTTCAAGATCTGAAATTCTATTTTCTGCCTCATTTATTCTGCTGATAAGACTCTCTGTTGAGTTTTGGGTTGAAGATAACTTGTCTTTTAGTTCAATTTTAAACTCTGCCTGAGACTGTTTTAATTGCTCCATACTTATTTTTGTTTCTTGAACTGTTTTTCTCAACTCCTCCAAGTGCCTGTTGTGTTCCTGTTCAAAGTGGTTGATTCGGTTGTTTAACTCTTCTCGGATTTCCTCTTTCATAGTATTAATCATGGTAAGGATCATACTCTGAAAGTCGTTATGTTGGGTCTGGCTTTCATGCCGATTTTCTGTGGATTTGTTCTGGTCGGAATCCCTCATTATGGGATTGATTCTTTCGGCAGGAGATTGGTCTTCTTGGGTTTTGTTTCTCGTGGATCTGCACTTTGACTTGTACATTGTTGTTTTGTTTTTTAGGACCTTTCAGTTTCTGTTTTTCACTGAATCCACGTAGTTAGTATTGTTACGCTTGCCAGTTATTACTAGTGCTTGCCTTGGATTGGCTATGTCTGTGTATTGTTAGTATAATATCCTAGATGAGGCTACTAGGCTGTTAGTACATCAGTTAAGTCAGGTTACGTTACCAGGGGGTGAGTATTAGTTTGGTAGTGCATTTTTACGATTTAGTTTCTTGATGAAATGTGGGGGTGAGTGGTGTACTCCCTGGAGTTGTATGTTGTGGGGTGGCTGTATGAGAAAGTTGATCTACAGCATTGATATTTTAAAGGATCAGTAAGGTGAAAAGAAAAAGTTTACTTATCTTTGGGCTGGATGAGAAGAAACTCGCCCACGTGATATAATGATTGTAGTGGAGTCCAGATGTATGGCCTGTGCTCCCTTTGTTCCTTAGAATTTTGCTTGAGTTTCCTTTGGGCTCTATTGAATTCTGAGTAGCAGTGTGTCTTCTGTGGACCATGTGTGTAGGTCCCCGGTGGGCCAGAGAGGCAGAGGGTCTGATGTTGATGGCAGAGTTTTTCACCTGCGATCTGGGAAGGTGGGCGGGAGAGGGGCGGGGCCCGGGGCAAAGCCAGCTGCGCAGTGCGGTACTGCTGGCCAGGAGGCTCCCGGGTGGGGGGCGGGGTGGGGCTGGGCTGGGCTCTTTCGCTCCTTGGCTCAATGGCAGAATTCTTCACCTGGGATCCAGGGGGGTGGCTAGGCGCATGGGGCAGGAGGGTGTGAGGAGCTTGGGTCCGGGGCGGGGCCCAGGCTAAGCTTCAGTCGTCCTGGGTGCTCGCCGCTGGGACGCGTGAGGTTCTGGCGTGGGTGGGGGCTGGGCTGGTCTCTCTCTCTCTCTCTCACTTACCTTGGGCGGCAGGCGGAGGGTGGCAGGATGCGGGCAGCGGGCCGTGCCGGGGCGGCATGGAGGGGGCTGGGGTCGTCTGGGCCGGGGGGCGCAGGCTAAGCCGCAGTCAGCCTGGGTGCTCGCCGCCTGGACGCGTGGGGCTCCTTCAACCTTTTTGTATATGTGTAGATTCATTTTGTGGCCCAATATGTGATCTATCTTGAAGAACGTTCCGTGTGCTGCTGAGAAAAATGTGTATTCTTTGGTGTGTGGGTGAAAAGTTCAATAGAGGTCTGTGAGGTCCATTTCTTTAAGGGTTTAATTAAGTTCCAAAGTGTCTCTGTTAAGCTTTTGACCTGTTGATCTATCCCATGTTGAGAGGGCGGTATTGAAGTCCCCAAGAATTATCATTTGGGGGTTGATTTCTTGTTTAAGATGCTGTAGGGATTTCTTAATGAATGTGGAGGGGTCTGTATTGGGTGCATATATGTTCAGTATTGTGACGTCTTCCTGGTGAATTGTACCTGTGATTAAAATGTAGTATCCATCTGTGTCTCTTATGATTTTCTTTGGTTTGAAGTCCACTTTGTCTGAAAGCATAATTGCTACCCCTGCCTGTTTTCTGGTGCCATTAGCTTGCAAAATTATAAATCTTTTTTTTAAAAATGAATTTATTTATTTATTTATTTCCCCCAATCATACAAGCTCAATAGGTACCCCAGTCCTCTACCTTCCTTCTCCCTACTCCAATCCCCCTTGCACCTTCCCACCCATTTCCTCTTCCTTTCAATCCCCTCCTTCACTTTCTCCCAGTGCCTCCCCCTTCCCTCATCCCATTCCCTAGAGCAGCCTTTTGTGTGAATGTCAAACTTCCCTCGATTGTCTACACTAGTGAGGTATAAGGACTCAGTGGCATTGCCCAGAATCCTTCTTCAGGCTTCTCTTTAGATTTGGAACACTATTATGACTATTAATCCCTTGCCTCTAAGGATCCTAGTGCTTATGATCCATGCTAGACTTTGGGTACCATTGATCTCAGTCATTGTGCAGGTCATGCAAAGTTTGATTATGGGTACTGCTGCCCTAACTTGTGTGGAGTTTCTTATATACCATTGGTCCTCCCCATCTTTTGGCTCTTAACATCTTGCTGCCCCCTCATACACATGTTTCCATGAGCTTTATAATGGGAGTGATTTGGCTGGTCTGGTTCCACGTGATTAATGTAGGGTCTTTTTGTTCTGAATTATGGACTGTTTTAGTTTTCAGTTTTGCTATTCCTGTGCCACCCTTGGCTCCATACTGATTGGTATTGGAGGTCATTTCCTAACCAAACACAAAAGGCAGTTTAAATGAAGATATTACTGTAAGAGAAGATTCAGTGAGGGTGATCAGTGGCCCATTTGCTGCATAGTTACCATCTATCTTTCACTCTCTGCTCCTTCCATGATTGGTGGAGATCAAACCTCCTCAGTTGCAAGTGATCAGGAAGAAAAGTGATAGTGAGCTTCAACAAATGTCTTATTAATTACTTGCAATACTTGATAGTGACCTATTTTCTCTACTAAAGCATAATCCCCTCTATCCTTATTTCTGTGGGGAGGGCACTCCTTCCTCTTCCCCACTGCTTATATCCTTGCAATTACTGAAGGCATTACAACAATTTATCTCTGAATATGTTACTAAGTGGATTTGGTATTAGGATCCACCAATTATGGAGGACATAAGGTATTTAATTTTCTGTGTCTTGGATACATCATTCAATATAATTTTTTATTATTATTATTTCTGCTCATACAAACTTAACAGGTACACCAGTCCCCTCCCTCCCTCCATCTCCCCCATACTGCCCTTCTCCCATTCTCCTGCCCCCTTCCTCCCTATCTCCCAGTGCCTTCCCCCTATACCCGGAGCATCCTTTAATGTCCATGCCAAACTCTCCTCTGGGTCCTCCTCTCTGATGCGGTGCAAGTACCCAGAGGCATTTCCCAGAATCCTTTCCTGTGTTCCCCTTAAGCTTAGAAACACTACTGTGACTGTCAGTCCCTAGCCTCTAAGGATTCTAGTGTATTTAGTTCATGCTAGACTTTGTGGGGTCAAGAATGTGTTAAACATAGTGCAGGTCATGCAAGGTCCTTTTATGATTGCTTCAGCCCTAACTTGTGTGGTGTATATTGCATATCATTACTCCTCCCATCCTTGTGCTCTTACAAACTTAACAACCCCTCTTCCGCAAATTTCCCTGGGTTTCAGGATGGGGAGAGATTAGGCTGGCCCAGTTCCAGGTGGTTGATATAGAGTTTCTGATATTCTGAATTATGGTTTGTTGACTTTTTTTCGGTTTTGCTGCTCAGGCAATGCACTTGGCTCCATCCCGATGGGTATTGGATATCACCCCCTGGCCAGAGATAAAAACCTGTTAAATTAGAATCTTGTTATAAGAGTATATTCAAAGGTAGATGAAATAAAAGTAGGAGTCTAAGAAAACGATAGAAAAAATCAACCAATCAAAAAGCTGGTTCTTTGAAAAAATCAACAAGATTGATACACCCCTAGCTAAACTACCCAAAAGCAAGAGAGAGAAAACCCAAATTAACAAAATTAGAAATGAACATGGAGTTATCACTACTGATACCCAAGAAATCCAGAGAATTATAACATCATATTTCAAAAACTTATACTCTGTGAAGTTTGACAACACAAAAGAGATGGATGAATTTCTAAGTAAACACAACTTACCTAAATTGAATCAGGAAGTTGTGAATTATTTAAATAGTCCTATAACATATAAGGAAATTGAGGAAGTAATCTCGAATCTTCCCACCAAAAAATGTCCTGGACCAGATGGATTCAGCACAGAGTTCTACCAGACATTTAAGGAGTTAATAACACCAATACTCCTTAAACTGTTCCATCAAATAGCAAAGGAAGGAACACTACCAAATTCCTTCTATGAAGCTAATATCGTTTTAATCCCAAAACCTAATAAAGATTCACTTAAAAAAGAAAACTATAGGCCGATCTCCCTGATGAACACAGATGCAAAGATTCTCAACATAAGTCTTAGCAAATCGGATTCAAAAACATATCAAAAAGATCATTCACGGGGACCAAGTAGGCTTCATCCCTGGCACACAAGGTTGGTTCAACATACGCAAATCAATAAATGTAATTCATCATGTAAACCAGTCCAAAGTCCAAGACCACATGATACTCTCGATAGATGCAGAAAAAGCTTTTGACAAGATCCAACAGCCTTTTATGATCAAAACGCTAGAGACAGTAGGAATGGAAGGAACCTTTATCAATATAATAAAAGCTGTATACAACAAGCCCACAGCAAGGATTATGCTCAATGGGGAACAATTGGAAGCATTCCCACTTCGATCAGGAACTAGACAAGGCTGTCCACTCTCACCACTTCTATTCAATATTGTACTTGAAGTCTTAGCTGAAGCCATAAGACAAGAAAGGGACATAAGAGGGATTCAAATCGGCAAGGAAGAAGTCAAGCTATCCCTATTTGCAGATGACATGATCTTATACCTGAGGGATCCCAAAAACTCTACCAGGAAGCTCCTGGAACTAATTGAGAAGTTCAGCAGGGTGGCAGGATACAAAATAAATGTGCAAAAATCAGAGGCCTTCCTATATGCCCAGAATGAAAGAAGTGAAAAAGCCTTGAGAGAAACCATACCATTTACTATAACCCCTAAAAAAATGAAATACCTTGGTATAAACCTAACTAAGGAGGTAAAAGACCTTTACAATGAAAACTTTAAAACCCTAAAGAAAGAAATTGCAGAAGACACCAGAAGGTGGAAAGACCTCCCTTGTTCCTGGATTGGCAGAATCAACATTGTAAAAATGACCATCCTACCAAAGGCAATATACAGATTCAATGCTATACCAATCAAAATCCCAAAGCAATTCTTCAAAGAAGTTGACCAAATAATCTCAAAGTTCATATGGAGGCACAAAAGACCCAGGATAGCAAAAACAATCCTGAGTAACAAAAACACAGCTGGAGGTATTACCATACCAAACCTAAGTCTATACTACAAATCCATAGTTATAAAGACAGCCTGGTACTGGCTCCAAAATAGACACACAGATCAATGGATAAGGATTGAAGACCCAGATATAAGCCCACAAAGTTACAGCCATTTGGTCTTTGACAAAGGGGCCCAAAGAATCCAATGGAAAAAGAACAGCATCTTCAACAAATGGTGCTGGCAAAACTGGATCTCCACATGCAGAAGATTAAAGCTGGACCCGTACTTGTCACCATGTACAAGACTTAATTCCAAATGGATCAAGGACCTTGATATCAGGCCAGAGACTTTAAAAACCATAGTTGAAAGGATAGGGAACTCCCTCGAGCTGATTGGGCTAGGCCAACACTTCCTAAACAGACATCCAATGGCACAGTCACTGCTACCAACTCTCAACAGTTGGGATCTTGTGAAATTAAAGAGCTTCTGTTCAGATAAAGAGATTGTCACACGAGCTCAAAGGCAACCCACAGAATGGGAGAAAATCTTCACTAACCACATATCTGACAGAGCTCTACTGTCCAGAGTGCACAAAGAACTTAGAAAATTAAACTCCAAGGAAAACACTGGCCCAATTAAAAAATGGGCCCTGGAACTTCAAAGAAACTTTACCAGAGATGAAATTAAAATGTCTAACAATTATCTTAAAAAATGCTCCACTTCCTTCGCCATCAGGGAAATGCAAATCAAAACTTCCCTGAGATATCATCTCACCCCGGTCAGGATGGCAAAAATCCACAATACAAACAACGACAAATGCTGGAGAGGATGTGGAGAGAGGGGAACTCTCCTACATTGTTGGTGGGAATGCAGGCTCATACAGCCACTCTGGCGAGCCGTCTGGAGATTCTTAAAGAAATTAAAGATTGAAATGCCGTATGACCCTGCTATCCCACTTTTGGGAATAACCCCCCATGCAGCAGAGGTTCGCCTCGATAGCACAAGCTCGACCATGTTCATAGCAGCACTGTTTACAATAGCAAAGTCATGGAATCAACCTAAATGTCCAACAGTTGACGAGTGGATAAGGAAACTGTGGTACATCTATACAATGGAGTACTACTCAGCCATCAAAAATGATGAATTACTGGAATTTGCTGGGAAATGGATGTCATTAGAAAGAGTTATATTAAGTGAAGTATCCCAAACCCAGAAAATTAAGTGCCGTATGTACTCCCTAATAGGTGGCTCCTAGTACCAAACTCACCCAGCCCACATTGAGACACTCAAATTAAACCTATGTAACACAGTAATTGCAAGGATTATGAACAAGAGAGATGGGTTAGGAGGGCCACACCAGAAACAAGGAGAGAGGAGACCATGTTACAGCAGAGAAAATAGGCCTCCATCAAGGTCTGCAAGTAAGTAATGAGAAACCTGGTTAAGTTCACAGACGTTCTTTCCTGATCTCACCAGAAGGGGAGGGCATATAGTCTAGCTGATAAAAAGTAATCATTTTGCAAATGGGTGATGGACCCCTCCCTCAGTGAGGTTTCCTACTCTTATTACATCTACCCTTGAATGTGCTATTACAACAAGACTCCAGTTTAACAGCTTTTTGTCTCTGGCCAGGGGGTGACATACAGTGCCCAGCAGAATGGAGTGAAGGGAATTGCAGGAGCAGCAAAACTGCAAAAGAAAATCAACAAACCACAATCCAGAACTTCAGAGACTCTATATCAATCACATAGAACTAGGCCAGCCTAATCTCTCCCCATCCTGGAGCTCAGGGACATTTGCGGAAGAGGGGGCGGTAAGATTGTAAGAGCAAAAGGATGGGAGGAGCAACGATTTGCAAGATTCTCAACAATAGTTGGGGCCAAAGCAATCATAATGGGACTTTGCATGCCCTGCGCAATGTCCAGTGCACTGTTGCCCTCATAAAGTCTAGCATCTGTTAAGGGCACCGAGACCCCTGGAGGCAAGGGATTGACAGCCATAGTAGTGATCTTATGCTTAAGGGGAACAAGAGAAAGGGCTTATGGAAATGCCACTAGGGTCCTTATATGTCATCGGAGAGGAGGACCCAGTGGAGAGTTAGGCGTACACAATAAAGGACTCTCTGGGAATTGGGGGGAGGCACTGGGGGAAGGGGAGGGGGAGGAGGGGGAGGGAGGGAACTGGTAAAAAATTTTAAAATGTATAATTAAATTTTTAATAAAAAAAAAAGAATTGTAAAAAAAAAAAAGTAGGAGTCTGCAGAGAGAGAAGGGTCAGTCAAACATTTGCAAAATGGTTACTTTCTATCTGGCAGCCTGTATGCCCTCCCCTTCTGGTGAGATCATTACCCATCAGTTGAAAATGATCAGGATGGAAAATCTGTGAAATTAAATATATATATATATGTACACATATATATTAAATATATATGTATATATATATATTAAATATATATATATACTTGCAGTCATTGATGATGGCCTATTTTCTCTGCTGTAACATGGTCCCCTCTCTCCTTGTTACTGGTGGGGCCCTCCTTCCACATCCCTCCTGTTTATAATCTTTACATTTACTGTAGGTATTACAGAGATTTGTCTTTGCGTGTCTCTAAGTGGGTTTCATAATAGGATCCACCTATTAGGGAGTACATATGGTAATTAATTTTCTGTATCTGGGATACCACACACATTGTTTCTATTTCCATCTATTTCCCTGTAAATTGCATTAATTCATCATTTTTGATGGCTGAGTAGTATTCCATTGTATAAATGTACCACATTTTCCTTATCCACTCATCAACTGTTGGACATTCAGGCTGATTCCATGAGTTTAGATATTGTAAACAGTGCTGCTATGAACATGGTCATGCTTGTGCTATTGAGGTAAATTTTTGTCGTATGGGGAGTTATTCCCAAAAGTGGCATAGCAGGGTCATATGGCATTTCAATCTTTAACGTATTTAAGAATTGCCAGATGGCTTACCAGAGTGGCTGTATGAGTCTGCATTCCCACCAGCAATGTAGGAAAGTTCCCCTCTCTCCACATCCTCTCCAGCACTTGGTGTTGTTTGTATTGTGGATTATTGCCATCCTGATCGGGGTGAGATGATATCTCAGGGAAGTTTTGATTTGCATTTTCCTGATGGCTAAGGATGTGGAGCATTCATTACGATATTTGTTAGACATTTTAATTTCGTCCTTGGTAAATTTTCTTTTAATTTCCAAGGCCCATTTTTAATTGGCACTCTGGATAATACAGCTCAATCAGATATGTGGTTAGTGAAGATTTTCTCCCATTCTGTGGATTGTCTTTGTGCTCAAGTTATAATTTCTTTATCTGAACAGAAGCACTTTAATTTCACAAGATCCCATCTGTTAAGTGTTGATTGTAGTGACTGTTCTTTTGGATGTCCGTTTACAAACTGTTGGCCTACCCCAATCAGCTCAAGGGATTTCCCTACCCTTTCAAATATGGATTTTATAGTCTCTGCCCATATATCGAGGTCTTTGATCCATTTGGAATTAATTCTTGTACATGGTGACAAGTATGGCTCCAGTTTTAATCTTCTGCATGGGATATCCAGTTTTGCCAGCACCATTTGTTAAAGATGCCCTTCTTTTTCCAATCGGTTTTTCGGGCTCCTTTGTCAAAGTTCAATGCCTGTAGTTGTGTAAGCTTATATCTGAGTCTTCAACCCTTATCTATTGATCTGTGTGTCTATTTTGGAGCCAATGCCAGACTGTTTTTATAACTATGGATTTGCAGTATAGACTAAGGTTTTGTATGGTGATACCTCCTGCCGTGTTTTTGTTATTCAGGATTGTTTTTGCTATCCTGGGTCTTTTGTGCCTCTATGTGAATTTTGAGATTGTTTGGTCTACTTCTTTAAAGAATTGCTTTGGGATTTTAATTGGTATAGAATTGAATCTGTATATTGCCTTTGGTAGGATGGTCATTTTATGATGTTGACTCTGCCAGTCCAGGAACATGGGAGGTCTTTCCACTTCCTGGTGTCTTCTGCAATTTCTTTCTTGAGGGTTTTAAAGTTTTCATTGTAAAGTTCTTTTACCTCCTTGGTTAGGTTTATATCAAGGTATTTCATTTTATAGGGGCTATATTAAATGGGATTGTTTCTCTTTTTCACTTCTTTCATTCTGGGCATATAGGAAGGCCACTGATTTCTTGTATATTTATTTTTGAATCCTGCCAACCTGCTGAACTTCTGTATAGTTCCAGGAGCTTCCTGGTGGAGTTTTTAGGATCACTCAGTGATAAGATCATGTCACGGGCAAATATACATAGCTTGACTTCATCCTTTCTGAATAGAATCCCTTTTATCTACCTTCTTCTTTTATGGCTTCAGCTAAGACTTCAAATACAATATTGAATCAATGTGGTGAGAGTGGACAGCCTTGTCTTGTTCCTGATCAAAGTGGGAATGCTTCATGTTTTCCCCATTGAGCATAATCCTTGCTGTTGGCTTATTGTATAGGAGCTTTTATTATATTGATAAATGTTCCTTCCATTCCAACCTTCTCTAAGGTTTTGATCATAAAAGGCTGTTGGATCTTGTCAAAAGCTTACTCTGCATGTATCGAGAGTATCATGTGGTCTTGAACTTTAGACTGGTTTATATGGTGAATTACATTTATTGAATCGTGTATGTGAAACCAACCTGGTGTGCTTGGGATAAATCCTACTTGATCCCTGAGGATGATCTTTTTGACATGTTTTTGAATCTGCTTTGCTAAGACTTTGTTGAGAATCTTTCAATCTGTGTTCATCAGAGAGATTGGCCTGAAGTTTTCTTTTTTAAGTGTATCTTTATTAGGTTTTGGGACTACGACAATATTAGCTTCATAGAAGGAATTAAGTAGTGTTCCTTCCTTTGCTATTTGATGGAACAGTTTAAGGAGTATTGGTGTTATTAGCTCCTTAAATATCTGGTAGAACTCTGTGCTGAATCCATCTGGTCCAGGACATTTTTTGGTGGGAATTTTCAAGATTACTTCCTCGACTTCCTCATATGTTATAGGACTATTTAAATAATTCACAACTTCCTAATTCAATTTCGGTAAGTTGCGTTTACTTAGGACTTCATCCATCTCTTTTGTGTTGTCGAATTTCACAGAATATAAGTTTTTGAAATATGATCTTATAATTCTCTGGAATTCTTGGGAATCAGTAGTGACAACTCCATTTTCATTTCTAATTTTGTTAATTTGGGCTTTCTCTCTCTTGCTTTTGGTTAATTTAGCTAGGGGTGTAGCAATCTTATTGATTTTTTTCAAAGAACCAGCTTTTTGATTGGTTGATTTTCTGTATCATTTTCCTAATCTTGATTTCGAATGTTTCTCCAATCATTTTACTAATCTCCTATTTATTGCTTTTGGGATCTGATTGCCCTTGTGTTTCTAAAACTTTAAGCTGCATTGTTATTTATTTGTGATGTTTCTATTTTTTTGATGTAGTCATTAAGAGCTAGGAACTTACCTCTTAGGACAGCTTTCATTGTGTCCCAGACATTTTGGTAAGTTTTATTTTCATTATCATTCACTTTTCGGATATCTTGAATTTCCTTTGTAATTTGTTCCTGAATCCAATTCTCATTTAGCATCATAGTGTTAAGTTTTCAGGAGGTAGTGTATTTTCTGTTGCTTGTTGTGTTGTGGATGTCAACCTTAGGCTGTGATGGTCTGATAAGGTACATGCTAGAATTTCAACCTTCCTGTATATGTGGAGATTCGTTTTGTGGCCCAATATGTGATCTATTTTGGAGAAAGTTCCGTGTGCTTCTGAGAAAAATGTGTATTCTTTGGTTCATGGATGAAAAGTTCGATAGAGATCTATAAGGTCCATTTCAGTAAGGGTTTGATTAAGCTCCAAAGTGTCTTTTTTAAGCTTTTGTTGATCTATCCCATGTTGAGAGAGTGGTGTTGAAATCTGCAAGAATTATCATTTTGGGATTGATTTCTCACTTTAGAGATTGTAGGGTGTGCTTAATGAATGTGGGGGGACTGTATTGGGTGCATATATGATCTGTGTTGTGAAGTCTTCCTGGTGAATTGTACCTGTGACTAAAATGTAGTATCCATCTGTGTCTCTTATGATTTTTATTGGCTTGAAGTCCACTTTGTCCCATAGCATAATGGTACCCCTGCCTGTTTCCTGGTTCCATTAGCTTGCAGAATTTTGCACCAGCCTTTCATTTTTAGGATGTGTTTATCTTTTGTGGTGAGATGGGTGTCCTGCAGGCAGCATATTGATGGATTGTGATGTTTAATCCAAGTTTGTAATTTGTGTCTCTTGATCAATGAGTTAATTCCCTTAACATTTAATGTTATAATGGAGAAACTATTTTTAATTCCAGACATTTATGATGTTTATTAGTTTTTGGAAGTGTATTGTTTCGCTTTTAGGTTTTGGTGGTATTATACTTCCCTTCTCTTCTCCCTGATATGCCTGTTTTTTTCTTCAAGCTTGAGTATCATTTCTAGCATTTTTTTGAAGACCTAGTTTGGTGGACATGTATCTCTTCAGGTTTTCTTTGTCCTGGAAAATTTTTCTTTCTCCCTCGATCATGACAGATAGTTTTGCAGAGTATATCAGCCTGGGTTGACATTTTTGCTCATTCAATACTTGAAGTACGTCTGTCCAAGTTCTTCTTGCTTTTTCTGTTTCCATTGAGAAATCATTTGTTATTTTAATAAGTTTATCTTTAAAAGTGACTTGTTTTTTTCTCTTGAAACTCTCAGTACCATTTTTTATATTGAATGTGGAATGATTTAACTATTATTTGCTGTGGCGAGTTTCTGTTTTGGTCATATCTGTTTGGGGTGCCTAATGCCCGTTGTATATGGATGGGCCTCTGTTTTTTTAGATGAAGAAAGTTTTCCTTGATAATTGTTTGAAAAATTTCCTCAGGTGTGGTATTTTGGGATTCTTCTGGTATTCCATGAATGCACATGTTAGGCTTCTTCAGAGTGTCCCATATCTCTTGCATATTTCTCTCGAGTATCTTTTTGGCTTTGAAAACCTTTTCATTGATCTGGTTAATACTCCCACTTTGTCTTCAAGGTCTGAAATTCTATTTTCTGCTTCGTTATTTCTGCTGATAAGACTCTTTGTTGAGTTCTGGGTCTGTTTTAACTGCTTTATGCCTGTTTTTGTTTCTTGAACTGTTTTTCTCAACTCCTCCAAGTGTCTGTTGTGTTCCTCTTCAAAGTGATTGATGCAATTATTTAATTCCTCCCGGATTTACTCTTTCATAGTATTGAACATGGTAATGATCATGTTTTTAAAGTCGTTATCCTAAGTCAGGCTTTCTTGGCTATTTTCCGTGGGTTTGTTCTGGGTGGAGTCTATCATTATGGGATTAAGTCCTTCAATGGGAGATTTTTTTTCTTGGGTTTTGTTTCTCATGGATTTGTACTTTGACTTGGGCATTGTCTTTTTAACTCTTAAGATGTTCTTTCAATTTCTATGCATTTTTCACTGAACTGAATTATTTGGCCTGGAGCAGCTCCTGCTCCAGCTCTCTGGTGGAAGGAGCTGGGACCAGTGTGCTGCCTGGGGTTTGGGGTGGGAGGGGGAAGCTTAGCTAGGTCGCCATGAGTACCGGCTGGACTGTGCTTGTCCTGGGCGGGTGTGGAAAGGAGGAGGTGGTGGTGGCGGGGTACTATTTAAACTGGGAAGCTGGAGTTTGGCCCAGGGGTCCTCCCAGGCCCAGCGGAGCTCCTCCTTAGGCTGGCTGGTGTGAGGACCTGGGTCCAGTGTTCTGCCTGGGGTTGGGGGGGGCTTACCTAGGTTGTGTGTCCTGGCTGGACTGCAAGCGTCCTGCGCTGGTGGGGAAAGGCTCAATATAATTTTTTCTAATTCAATCCACTTCCCTGAATATTCATTAATTCATCATGTTTGATGGCTAGGTAGTATTGCATTATATAAATGTACCTCATTTTCCTTATCCACTCATGAACTGTTGGGCATTTCTTTTGTTCCTATGACATTGCTATTGTAAATAGTGCTGCTATAAACATGGTCGTGCTTGTGCAGTTGAGGCGAATTTTTCGCTTTCTGGGGAGTTATTCCCTAGAAGTAGAATAGCAGGTTCATATGGCATTTCAATTTTTAACTTTTAAAAAAAAATCACCAGTCTGGCTTCTGCCTATTAGCCTGCCAGGATGCTCATGGTCCAGGGAGTACATACTGCTTCTCATACCACAAGCCCCCAGGTCACCCACTCATCTCAGCTCCTCCCACCAGCCAGCATGAGCAGCACCCAGGGTGCCGCAGGCTTTGGTGGGCCACTAGGCCACATCCCAAGTCTCAGTGAAGTGCGTTGCCATTTCCATCAGCCCCTGTGCCCTTTCCACCCACCCCTGACCCTCGCAGTCCAGGGAAGACACATTGCTCCTCAGAATTCAAGAGAGTCCAAAGAAAACCCAAACAAAACTCTAGGAGACAAAGGCCATTCATCTGAAGTCCTCTAAAATCATCCAATCAAATGGGAGAGATTGTGCGCATCCAGCCCAAAGATAAATAAACCCCTTTTTACCATCCTGCTTCTTTCAATTATTAATCAAATTGAATCATTAATTTTTCCATGTAGCTACCCCTAAAACATATACAATTTCAGGGAATATACCACTCACCCTCCCATATCACCAAGGAACTAAATCATAAAAGTACAATACCATCATAATATTCACTCCCTGTCTACTAAACCTGACATAATTGATGTATTAACAGTCTAATAACATCATATAGGAAATAACAATAACAACAGACAAGAGTACCCAACTCCAAGGCAAACACTATAACTGCCCAAAAGTAGTAACACCAACTAATTCAGGTCAGTCAAAAACATACAGGAACTGAAAGGTCTTAGAGAAAAACCAACAATGCCCAAGTCAAAGTATAGATCCATGAGAAACAAAACCAAGAAAACAAATCTCCCACCAAAAGAATTAACCGCATAATGATAAATTCCAACCACAACAAATTCACAGAAAATAGTGAAGAAAGCCAGGCCCAAGAAATCAACTTTCAAGCATGATCATTACCATGATCAATACTATAAAAGAGGACATCCAGGAAGAGTTAAATAACCACATCAACCACTTTGAACAGGAACATAACAGATACTTGGTGGAGTTGAGAAAAATAGGTCAAGACACAAAAATAGACATAGAACAATTAAAATAGTCTCAAGCAGAGTTTAAAAGTTAACTAAAAGACAAGTTATCTTCAACCGAGAAGTCAACAGAGAGTCTTATCCACAGAAATAACGAAGCAGAATATAGAATTTCAGATCGTGAAGACAAAGTGGAAGCACTAACCAGCTCAATGGAAGAGGTTGTTAAAGCCAAAAAGATACTTGAGTGGAAAATTCAAGAGTTATGGGACACCCTGAAGAAGCCTAACATGCGCATTCATGGAATACCAGAGCAAGAATCCCAAAATACCACACTTGAGGAAATTTTTCAAATTATCCTAAATGAAAAATTCCCTCATCTAAACAATATGAGGCACAAACAAATACAAAAGGCATTCTGCGCCCAAACAAATAAGACCAAAATAGAAACACAGCATGGCAAATAATAGTCAAAACACTCCTAATTAAAGACAAACAAAAGGTTCTGAGAGCTTCATTGGAAAAAAAGGCACTCTTGAAGATAAACCTACTAAAATAACAAATGACTTCTCAACAGAAACAGTGAGAGCAAGAAGAGATTGGAGAGGCATTCGTAAAGTATTGAATGACCAAATATGTCAACCCATGCTGATATAACTGGCAAAATTATCAGTCATGATTAAATGGGAAGGAAAAGGTTTCCAGCACAAAGACATCTTGTAGGCTTACATGTCTACCAAACCAGGCATTCAAAAAATGCTAGAAAAGATATTCAACCTTGTAGAATAGAACAATCATATCCAGGAGGACAGAAGGGAAATATAATACCACCAAAACCTAAAAGCCACACTTATGCAAGCCACTAAACCTAAAAAGTATCCAGAATTACAAGTAATTTCTCCATTATAACACTAAATGAAAATGGAATTAACTCACCAATCAAAAGACACAGATTACAAACTTGAATTAAAAATCATAACCCATCAATCTGCCACCTTCAGGAAATTCATCTCACCATAAAAGATAGGCACATCCTACAATTAAAGGCTTGTCCAAAATTCTGCAAGCTAATGGAACCAGGAAACAGGCAGGGGTAGTTATTATGCTATCAGACAAAGTGGACTTCAAACCAAAGAAAATTATAAGAGATACAGAAGGATACTACATTTTATTCACAGGTACAAGTCACCAGAAAGACTTCTCAATACTGAACATATATGCGCCTAATATGACCTCCTCCACGTTCATTAAGCAAACCCTACATGTTCTAAAGTGAGAACTCAACTCCCATCCGATAATTTTTGGGGATGTCAACACCGCCCTCTGAACATGGGATAGATCAATGGGTCAAAAACTTAACAGAGACACATAAGAACTTAATCAAACTTGTACTGAAATGGACCTTACAGATCTCTATCGAACTTTTCATCCACGCAACAAGAAATACGCATTTTTCTCAACAGCACACGGAACTTTCTCCAAAATAGACCACATATTGGGCCACAAAAACCACATATAAAAGAAAATTGAAAGTTTAGCCTGTACACTCTGAGACCACCATGGTCTAAAGCTTGACATCTGCAACACAACAAACAACAAAAAATGCACTAAGTCCTGCAAACTAAACACTATGATGTAGAACAAGAATTGGATTCAGGAAGAAATTACAAAGAAATTCAAGATATCCTGGAAGCAAACGATAATGAAAACACAACTTATCAAAATCTTTGGGACACAATGAAAGCTAACCTAAGAGGTAAGTTCATAGCCCTTAATGCCTACATCAAAAAAATAGAAACATCACAAATAAATAACAATGGAACTTAAAACCTTAGAAACACTAAAGCAATCTGATGCAGAACCAATAGAAGAGAGGAGATTAGCAAAGTCAGTGGAGAAATATCCAAAATTGAGATAAGTAAAATGATAGAGAATCAACCAGTCAAAAAGCTGTTTCTTTGAAAAAGTCAGTAAGATTGATATGCCCCTAGCTAAATTAACCAAAAGCAAGAGAGAGAAAACCCATGTTATCAAAATTAGCAATGAAAATGGAGTTATCACTACCAATACCAAAGAAATTCAGAGAATTATAATATCCTATTTCAAAAACTTATACTCTGAAATTTGACAACACAAAATAAATGGATGATTTCCTATGTAATTTCTTTCTTTAGGGTTTTAAAGTTTTCATTGTAAAGGTCTTTCACTTCCTTGGTTAGGTTTATACCAAGGTATTTCATTTTTTAGGGGCTATTGTAAATGGGATTGTTTCTCTTAGAGCTTTTTCACTACTTTCATCCTTGGCGTATAGTAAGGCCACTGATTTTTGTACACTTGTTTTGTAACCTGTGACCCTGCTGAACTTCTGTATTAGTTCCAGGACTTTCATGCTAGAGTATTTAGGATCACTCAGGTATATGATCATGTTATCTGTGAATAGAGATAACTTGACTTCTTTCTTGCCAATTTTATCTCCCTCTCTTACAGTCGGCTGAAATTTCAAGTACAATATTGAATAGAGTAGTGAGAGTGGATAGCTTTGTCTAGTTCCTGATCAAAGCAGGAATGCTTCAAGTTTTTCCCCATTGAGTATAATCCTTGCTGTGGAATACAGCTTTGATTATATTGATGAATGTTCCTTCCACTCCAACTGTGTGTAGGGGTTTGATCATAAAAGGATGTTGGATCATGTCAAAAGCTTTTTCTGCATCTATCCAGAGTATCATGTGGTCTTGGACTGTGAATTGGTTTATATGATGGATTACATTAATTGATTTGCATATGTTGAACCAACCTTATGTGCCTGGATTAAAAGAGACTGGATCACAGTGAGTGATCTTTTTGATATATTTTTGAATCTGAATTGCTAAGATTTTGATGAGAATCTTTGCATCTGTGTCCATCCAAGAGGTAGGCCTATACATTTCTTTTTTAAGTGTGTCTTTATTGGGTTTGGGGATTAGTATGGTATTAGTTTCATAGAAAGGATTTGCCAGTGTTCCTTCTTTCGCACTTTGATGGAACATTTTAAGGAGTATTGGTGTTAGTTGTCTCTTAAAAATCTGGTAGAATTCTGTGCTGAATCCATCTGGTTTAGGACATTTTCTGGTGGGATCATTCAAGATTACTTCATTGATTTCTTTATGCATTATAGGACTATTTAAATAATTCGAAACTCCATAATTTAATTTAGGTAAAGTGTGCTTTCTGAGCAATTCTTCCATTTCTTTTGTGTTATCAAATTTCACCAAATATATGTTATTGAAATATAACCTTATAATTCTCTGCATTTCTTGCATATCAGTTGTGCTAACTCCATTTTCATTTCTAATTTTGTTAATTTGGGGTTTTTCCTCTCTCTTTATTTTGGTTAATCCTCTCTATTTTGGTTAATTTAGCAAGCAGTGTATCAATCTTAATGATTTTTTTTTCTAAAATCAGCTTTTTGGCTGAATGATTCTTTGTATTGTTTTCTTTATGTGAATTTCACATATGTCTCCCCTGATTTTGCTAATCTCTCTTCTACTGCTTTTGGGATTGGATTGCTCTAATGTCTCTAAAGCTTTTAGGTGCATTGTTAAGTTATTTATTTCTGATGTTTCCATTTAGATCATGGTGGTCTAATAGGGTACAGACTAAAATTCCAACTTTCCTATATACGTGTAAATTTTTTTTGTGGCCCAACATGCTGTCTATTTTGGAGAAAGTTCCATGTGTTGCTGTGAAAAATGTGTATTCTTTGGTGTGTGGATAGAAAGTTCGATGGAGATCTGTCAGATCCATTTCAATAAGGGTTAATTAAATTCCAAGGTGTCTCTTTTAAGTTTTTGGCCTATTGATCTCTCCCATGTTGAGAGGGCAGTATTGAAATCCCACTGTATTATCATTTTGGAGTTGATTTCTTCCTTTAGACATTGTAGCATTTGTTTAATGATTATGGAGGAGCCCATATTAGGTGGATATATGTTCAGTATTGTGAAGTTTTCCTGGTGAATTTTACCTATGACTAAAATGTAGTGTCCATCTGTGTCTCTACTGATTTGCTTTGTTTGATATACATTTTGTCAGATAGCATAATTACTACCCCTGCATGCTTCCTTGTTCCTTTAGCTTAAAGAATTTTTGACCAGCCTTTTACTTTTAGAATGTGCCTGTCTTTTGTTGTGAGATTTGTTTCCTAAAGACAGCAAATATATGTGATTTCTAATTTATGTTTGTAATTTGTGTCTTTTGATTGGAAAGTTAATTCCATTGACATTTAGTATTATAATGGAGAAATTACTATTAATTCTTGACACCTTTTGAGTTTGATGGTTTTCATAAGTATATTATTTGGTTTGTAGGATTAAGAAATATTATACTTCTCTGAGAGATAAGGAATGGGAGGGTAAGGGGAATACTGGGAGAAAGGGAGGGGAGGGGAAAGGAAGGGGTAAGGGGGAAAGAGCAAGGGGATCCAGGGAGGAGTGGAGGGAAGGGGGAATGGGGTACTTATTAACTTTATATGAGTGGAAGAATTGATAAAACCTAAAATAAAAACAAGTATTATACTTCCCTTCTTTGCTCCTGGATATGCTCAATATTTTCCTCAAGGTTGAGTATCTTTTCTAGCATTTATGGAGGCCTGCTTTGGTAGACATTTGAGCCTTCAAGTTGTCTTTATGCTGGAAAACTTTTCTTTCACCGTCAGTCATGACTGATAGTTTTGCTAGGTATATCACCCTGGGTTGAACTTTTTTCTTATTCAATACTTGAAGTACATCTCTCTGATATCTTCTTGCATTTACTGTTTCCATTGAAAAATCATTTGTTTATTTTATAGGTTTAACTTTATATTTTATTTATTTTTCCACTCATACAAAGTTGATAAGTACCACATTCCCCTCCCTCCCTCCCTCCACACTTCCTTGGACGGTCTTGTTCCCTCCCTCATTCTCCCCTGCCTTTCCCCCATCCGTCCATTTTTTTCCAGTGTCCCCCCATTCTGGATCATCCTTCACTGTGCATGTCATACTTCCCTCTGAGTCCTCCTCTCTGATGAGATGTAAGAACTCAGTATCATTGGCTATAGCTCTTTTTGTGTTCCCCTTAAGTATAGGAATACTATTCTGGCTGTTAATCCCTTGCCTTTAAGGATCCTAGTGCCTGTGATCCTTGGTAAACTTTGGCAGTTCAATGATATGTTGGTCATTGCACAGGTCATGCAAAGTCTTATTATGATTACTTTGGCCCTAACTTGTATGGAATATCTTGCATATCATTGCTCCTCCCTATCTTTAGGCTCTTACAATCTTACCACTCCCTCTTCCACAAATTTCCCTGAGCTTTAGGATGGGGAGAGAGTAGGCTTACCTGGTTCCAAGTGTTTGACATAGAGTCTCTGATTTTCTGAATTATGGTTTGTTGAATTTTTTTTCAGTTTTGCTGCTCCTGCACAGCCCTTGGCTCCATCCTGATGAGTATTGGATGTCACTCCCTGGCCAGAGATAAAAGGCTGTTAAAATAGAGTCTTATTGTAAGAATAGATTCAAAGGTAGATGAAATAAGAGTAGGAGACAGCGGTGGGTGGGGTCAGTCTCCCATTTTTAGGATGGTTACCTTCTATCTGCCAGACTCTATGCCCTCCCTTTCTGGTGAGATCATACATGATCAGATACAAGTGACCAGTAAGGAAAATCTTTGAACTTAACCAGATGTCTCATTACATACAAGCAAATCCTTGATGGTGATCACTATTTTCTATGCTGTTGCATGATCCCCTCTCTCCTTGTTGCTGGCAGTGCCCTCCTTTCCCTTCCCTATCTGCTTATAATATTTGCAGTTACTGTAGGTATTAAAGAGATATAATTTTGAGTGTGTCACTAAGTGGGTATGCTACTAGGATCCACCAATTAGGGAGTACATACAGCTCCTAATTTTCTGTGTCTGGGATACTACTCAGTATAATTTTTTCAAATTCCATCCATTTCCTGGAAAATCACATTAATTCATCATTTTTGGTGGCTGAGTAGTATTCCATTGTATAAGTGTATCACATTTTCTTTATCCAATCCCCTACTGTAGGGCATTTGGCTTGGTTCCATGACTTTGCTACTATAAACACTGCTGCTATGAACATGGTCGTGCTCATGCTATCAAGGTGTATTTCCTGTATGTGGGGTTATTCCCAGAAGTGGAATAACAGGGTCATATGGCATTTCAATTTTTAACTTCTTTAAGAATTGCCAGATGGCTCACCAGAGTGGTTGTATGAGCCTCCATTCCCAACAGCAATGTAGAAGAGTTCCCCTCTCTCCACATCCACTCCAGCATTTGGTGTTTATGGGAACCGGTTCCCCCTCACACATCTATTCACTCACTCACACACACAGTTGCTGGCTGTGAGAAAGCAAGTTCCAGTCGTCCCCACCTCCACATCTACCCCCAGAGACTCACCACAGGACAGGGAGATTGTCAGAAGCAGATCTCTCTTTATTGGGGGGAGAAAAGGAACTTTTATAGACAAAGGCCACCAAGGCATGAAACTGGCATCCAATTGTATCATATGGTCAAGACGTCCTACAGGTGCTAATGGTCAAGTTCAATGTCACTCAGCACAGGGGGCAGGTAGATACTTGAAAGCCAATTAGGGCTCTCTGTGAAGTGATCAGGTTACGCCAAGACCTTTGCTCTCAGCACCATCATTAGTCCCATGTGCTTGGTCATGCCCTGGGGCAAATCCTGGGCAGGCCCAACATATCCCTCTTTTGTTTTTGTATGAGATGGTCCAGGACGCTACCTGCGACAGCACACCAAATGGTCTTGAGTGACTGTGCCTGTCTTAGGTGTGAAAAACCTCCCACCGTGGTCTGACCCGTCATGGGATCTTGTAGTCTCCAGGTATAATACTACAAGTCCTGTCTTAGGGTGATCCACGGCCAGGCTTCCACTTACCCGTCTCTGGCTACCAGTCCTCTGTATGAGGTTGGCTTTACCAAACTTGGGGGTTTGAGCCATATTGAAAGGCCTGTATTGCACAGTGGACATGTACTGCACTTGACAAGTTAGCTAGACCACAGAGATTTTTCCACTGGGCAGGAGTCATTCGTATGGTGGAGAAGACAGGTTGGCATCAGCACCAAGCATGGCAGCAGGTGACTTTTCGGGCGTGTGGAAGGGATGTTCAAAGGTCATAGGTGCCTGTAGCATGGTCTCGAATGACGCGCTGCTGAAAGATA
This sequence comes from Typhlomys cinereus, assembly GCA_023101885.1. Lineage (NCBI taxonomy): Eukaryota > Metazoa > Chordata > Mammalia > Rodentia > Platacanthomyidae > Typhlomys > Typhlomys cinereus. The sequence continues at coordinate 181,037 of JALPQD010000007.1, read as the reverse complement.
TGCTGAAAAAACACAAGCGATATAGTTATTAAAAGAAAAATTTTTCTAGATGTTAGGTCAGACCCACATCGAATCCATCCAGGCAAGGTATCAATTAGGCCTATAAGGATCACAGCTAACATCTTCCTTGAGCACATCGTGGATAGTTTCTGAAAGAGAAAAGCAAAGAAAGCTGCCCCAAGGGCTTTTTGTCCCTTGGTTTTGCTTGTTAGTCTGGGGATGATTCTTTTGGGTCTCCTTCATGAGAATCCTCCTGTGGATAGAATTTAAGATTCCTTGTTGGAATCCAAATTGGGGAAGACTCCCCAATTGGGAAGACACATCCAAATCCTCTTCCCATAGTCGTCAAAGGATCAGGTTCCCAATGCTCAGTTAGGGGGTCCTTCCAATGCACCTTAACAGAAGGTTTGGTGGATAGGTTTCCCAGTGTCTTTGGGATCTCAATTTAAGTTGTCCTTTTATAAAATTTAAAATTTGATGGTAAATAATACCAACCCCAGCTGTTGGTCGGGGCTAACTCCCCCTTTTGGTTTTTGTAGTTGGGCCTTTAAATATTGGTGATTTCTTTTACCAATGGCTTGTCCTCCAAATTGAATTTTTAATCTACAGTCTCTTCTTCAATGAAGCTCTCTGGGGCACCTAGGGCATGGAGTTGTAGGGGGCTTAGCCCCTCTACCTCCCTCACCCTGGGGACACTCCCTCCTGAAATGCCCCACCTGGCCACAAGGAAAACAAATTCCATTGTTTCCCCTCCCCTCTTGGCCCTGCAGGCTAGGTGTTGGCCAGTGCCTTTGTCTGTGTTTCCAGGGCCATAGTGAGTGTCTGACTCTGGTGTTTCTGAGTCCCCATACCCTGTGAAGCAAAAATCCAGATGTCTATGGATCTCTCCTTAAGACCTGCACATGCTATCTGGTGGTCCCGGTTCATTCCTTCCCATACCAGCAATTTAGCAAATTGTTCCCTTAGGGGGCCTGGGGGAAGTTTACTATGGAGGCTTTTTTTCACCCGGTCAATGAACTCCGGGAGGGTCTCACCCGGTTTTTGTATAATGCCTGCTAGATACGTTTCAGAAGGACCTTCATCTAGCTTTTTCCATGCCGCTAAACCTATCATGTGTTGCCCCGCTGCAGCCGCGTGCAGTCTCCCCACCGCTGTGGGTAGCGGCTTAATTACTAGTACCATGTGCCCCTGTCTCAGCCCACAACTCTGTGTAACGTTCTCAGCGTTCGCACAGTGATGGGTTATCATCCTCTAAACAGCAGGCATGCGCACCATCCCCATGGTTTCCTGAACCCTGCCATCGTCTGGCAGAATGTCCGCCCAGCCCTGTAGACTGTGTCTCTTGATTGGTGAGTTAATTCCATTGACATTTAATGTTATAGTGGAGAAAGTGTTTACAATTCCAGACATTTTTATGTTTAGTGGCTTTTGTAAGTGTATTATTTGGCTTTTAGGGTTTGGTGTTGTTATACTTCTCTTCTGTCCTCTGGATATACTTTTCTATTCTTCAAGGTTGAGTATCATTTCTAGCATATTTTGAAGGCCTCGTTTGGAAGATATGTATGCCTTCAAGTTGTATTTGTGCTGGAAAACTTTTCTTTCTCACTCAATCATGATGCATAGTTTTGCTGAGTATATCAGCCAGGGTTGACATTTTTGCTTATTTAATACTTGAAGTACGTCTGTCCAAGCTCTTCTTGCTTTTACTGTTTCTATTGAGAAGTCATTTGCTATTTTAATGTTTACCTTTAAATGTGACTTTTTTTTTTTTCCCCTTGAAGCTCTCAGCACCTTTCCTTTGTCTTGAATGTGGGGTGTTTTGACTATATGCTGTGGCAAGTTTCTATTTTGGTCATATCTCTTTTGGGTGCGGAATGTCTCTTGTATTTGGATGGGCCTCTCTTTCTTTAGTTGAGGGAAGTTTTCATTTATGATAATTTGAAAAATTTCCTCAGGTGTTGTAGTTTGGGATTCTTGCTCTGGTATTCCATGAATGCGCATGTTAGGCTTCTTCAGGGTGTCCCATTACTCTTGAATATTCCTCTCAAGTATGTTTTTGGCTTTAACAACCTCTTACATTCAGCTGGTTAGTACTTCCACTTTGTCTTTAAGATGTGAAATTCTATTTTCTGCTTCATTAGTTCTGCTGATAAGACTCTCTGTTGAGTTTTGGGCTGAAGAGAACTTGACTTTTAGTTTAATTTCAAACTCTGCTTGAGACTGTTTTAACTGTTCTATGTCTATTTTTGTTTTTGAACTGTTTTTCTCAACTCCTCCAAGTGTGTGATGTGTTCCTGTTCAAAGTGGTTGATGTGGTTATTTAACCCCCCCCCCCGGACTTCTTTTTTCATAGTATTGATTATGGTAATGATCATGCTTTGAAAGTCATTATCTTGGGCCTGGATTTCTTGGCTATTTTCTGTAAATTTTTCTGTTTGAAATCTATCATTGTGGGGTTAATTCTTTTGGTGGAAGATTTGTTTTCTTGGGTTTTGTTTCTCATGGAGCTGTACTTTGATTTGGGCATTGTTGTTTTGTCTCTTAAGACCTTTCAGTTTCTGTGAGTTTTTGACTGAATTGATTAAGTTGGTATTACTTCAGGAAGTTATTATTAGTGTTTGCCTTGAAATTGGGTTTGTTTGTTTGTTGTTATTATTATTTCCTGGATGGTGGTATTAGACTGTTAGCATATCAGTTAAGACAGGTTTAGTATACAGGAGGTGAATACTAGTATGGTAGTGCACTTTTGTGATTTAGTACCTTGTTGATAAGTGAGGGTGAGTGGTATAGACTCTGAAGTTTTATATGGTTTGCAGGTGGCTATATGGAAAAGTTAATCTATAATGATTAGTAATTGAAAGGAGCAGGATAGCTTTCTGCCTGCCAACCCACCCAGGACTCTCGCAGTCCAGCAAGGACACACTGTGCCTCAGGTAAACACCTCCTGCTCACCCTCCAAGCCCCAGGTAACCCACTCATCCCAGCTCCTCTGACCAGCCTGTCTAAGCAGGCACAGCCCTAGGCTGTGGAGGACTCCTAGGCCACATCACAGGTACTAAGGTTAACTGTGCTACCACCAGCACCTCTGACCTTTCTGCTCACCCACCCGCTGACATACCTGGCAGTACTACCTGTCATAACTGAGGGAGAAGGAAAAGTTTTCCAGCACAAGGAAAACTTGAAGGCTTACATGTCAACCAAACCAGGCCTTTGAAAAATGCAAGAAGTGATATTCAAGCTCAAAGAAAAAAAAAAAAAACACAAGCATATCCAGGAGGACATAAGGGAAGTATAATACCACCAAAACCTAAAAGCCAAAAAGAATACTTACAAAAGACACTAAATATAAAAATGTCTGAAATTAAAAATAATTTGTCCATCATAACATTAAATGTGAATGAAATTAACTCACCAGTTAAGAGACATAGATTACAAAAGAATTAAAAAATCACAACTCATCAATCTGCTGCCTTCAGGAAACTCATCTCACCACAAAAGATAAGCACATCCTAAAAATAAAAGGTTGACCCAAAATTCTGCAAGCTAAAGAAACAAGGAAACAGGCAGGGGTAGCCAATATCCTATTGGACAAAGTGGACTTCAAACCAAAAAAAATTATAAGAGAAACAGATGGATACTACATTTTAGTCATGGATACAATTCACCAGGAAGACTTCATAATACTGAACAAATATTCACCTAATACAGGCCCCTTCACATTCATTAAGCAAACACTACAGCATCTATGGTGAGAAATCAACCCACAAATGATAATAACTGGGGACGTCAACACTGTCCTCTCCACATGGGATATATCAACAGGTCAAAAACGTAACAGAGACACATTGGAACTTACTCAAACCCTTAGTGATATGGAACTTACTCTTCTCTATCGAACTTTTCATCCACACATAAAAGAATACACATTTTTCTCAGCAGCACAACTTTCTCCAAAATAGACCACATATTGGGCCACAAATCAAATCTCCACATACACGGGAATGTTGAAATTCTAGTCTCTAGTCTATCAGACCACAATGGGCTAAAGCTTGACATCCAGAACACAACACACAACAGAAAATACTCTAAATCTAGGAAACTAAACACTATGATGCTGAATGAGAATTGGATTCAGGAAGAAATTACAAAGGAAATTCAAGATTCCCTGGAGGGGAATGAAAATGAAAATACATCTTATCAAAATCTTTGGGACACAATGAAAGCTTTCCTAAGAGTAGGTTCATAGTTCTTAATGCCTATATCAAACTTATAGAAACATCACAAGTTAATAACTTAACAATGCAGCTTAAAGCTTTAGAAACACTAGAGCAATCCAATCCCAAAAGCAGGAGAAGAGAGGAGATTAGCAAAATCAGCGGAGAAATATTTGATATTGAGGTAAGGAAAACAATACAGAGAATCAACCAGTCAAAAAGGTGGTTCTTTGAAAAAAGATTGATTCACCCCTAGCTAAATTGACCAAAAACAAGAGAGAGAAAACCCAAATGAACAAAATTAGAAATGAAAATGGAGTTATCACTACTGATACCCAAGTAATTCAGAGAATTATACCATCATATTTCAAAAATTTATACTCTATGAAATTTGACAACAGAAAGGAAAAGAATGAATTCATAAGTAAGCACAACTTACCGAAATTGAATCAGGAAGTTTTGAATTATTTAAATAGTCCTATAACATATGAGGAAATCGATGATGTAATCTCAAATCTTCCCACCACAAAATGTCCTCGACCAGATGGATTCAGCACAGAGTTCTCGCAGGCATTTAAGGAGTTAACAACACAAATACTCCTTAAATTGTTCCATCAAATAGCAAAGGGAGGAACACTACCAAATTCCTTCTATGAATCTAATATGGTCTCAATCCCAAAATCCAATAAAGGTACACTTAAAAAAGAAAACTATAGGTCAATCTCTCTGATGAACACAGATGCAAAGATTCTCAACAAAGTCTGGATTCAAAAACATATCAAAAAGATCATTCATGGTATCAACTAGGCTTTATCCCAGGCACACAATTTTGGTTCAACATATGCAAATCAATAAATGTAATTCACCATATAAACCAGTCTGAGATCCAAGACCACATGACACTCTAGATAAATGCAGAAAAAGCTTTTGACAAGATCCAACAGCCTTTTATGATCAAAACCCTAAAGACAGCTTGAGTGGAAGGAACCTTTATCAATATAATAAAAGCTGTAAACAACAAGCCTACAGCAAGGATTTTACTCTATGGGGAAAAACTTGAATCATTCCCACTTCAAAAAGGAACTAGTCAAGGCTGTCCACTCTCACCACTTCTATACAATATTGTACTTGTAATCTTAGCTTATAACATAAGACAGGAAAGAGAGATAAAAGGGATTCAAATTGGCAAGGAAGAAGTCTAGTTATCTCTATTTACAGGTGACATAAACATATAACTGTGTGATCCCAAAAACTCCACCAGGAAACTCCTGCAACTAATATAGAAGTTCAGCATGGTGGCAGGATACAAAATAAATGTTCAAAATTCAGTGTCCTTTCTGTATGAAATGAATGAAAGAATGAAAGAAGTGAAAAAGCACAGAAAGAAACAATCCCATTTACTATAGCTCCTAGATAAAATACCTTGGTATAAGCCTTACCAAGGAAGCAAGAGACCTTTACAATGAAAACTTTAAAACCCTAAAGAAAGAAATTACAGATGTCACCAGAAAGTAGAAACACCTACCATATTCCTGTATTGGCAGAATCAACATCATAATAATGACCATCCTACCAAAGGCAATATTACAGACTCAATGCTATACCAATCAAAATCCCAAAGCATTTCTTTAAAGAAGTTGACCAAACAATCGCACAATTCATACGGAGGCACAAAAAACCCAGGATAGCAAAAACAATCCTGAGTAACAAAAACACTGCTGGAGGTATCAACATACCAAACCTTGTTCTATACTACAAATCCATAGTTATTGAAACAACCTGCTAATGGTTCCAAAATAGACACACTGATCAATGAATAAGGGTTGAAGACCCAGATATAAGCCTACACAATTATAGCCATTGGATCTTTGACAAAGTGTCCCAAAAATCCAACGGAAAAAGAACAGCATCTTCAACAAATGGTGCTGGCAAAACTGGACCCGTACTTGTCACCATGTACAAGAATTAATTCCAAATGGATCAAGGACCTCAATTTAAGACCATAAACTACAAATACCTTAGTTGGTAGGGTAAGGAACACCCTCAAATGGATTGGACTAGGCCAACAATTCCTAAACGGGAATCCAATAGCACAGTCAATACAACCAACACTCAATAGAATGGATCTTATGAAATTAAAGAGTTTCTCTTCAGATAAAGGGATTGTAATTCAACCACAAAGACAACCCACAGAATGGGAGAAAATCTTCATTAACCACATATCTGATAGAGCTCTATATTCAGAGTGCATAAAGAACTTAGAAAACTAAACACCAAGGAAACAAATAGCCCAATTAAAAATGGGCCTTAGAACTCAAAAGAAACTTTACCAAGGACAAAATTGAAATCCGACATACATCTTAAAAAATGCTCCACATCCTTATCCATCAGGGAAATGCAAATCAAAACCTCCCTGAGATATCATCTCACCCCATTCAGGTTGAAAAAATCCACAATACAAAAAACAGATGCTGGAGAGAATGTGATAAGAAGGGAACTCTCCTACATTTCTGGTCAAAATGCAGGCTTACACAACCACTCTGGCGAGCTGTCTGGCAATTCTTAAAAAAGTTAAAGATTGAATTCCCATATGACCCTGCTATTCCACTTTTGGAATAATCCCCCAATACAGTGATAATTCACCTTGATAGCACAAGCACGACCATTTTCATAGCAGCACTGTTTACAATAGCAAAGTAATGGAATCAACCCAAATGCACACAGTTGACGCGTGGATAACAAAAATGTGGTGCATCTTTACAGTACAAAACTACTCAGCCATCAAAAATGATTAATTAATGTGATTTTCTGGGAAATGGATGGAAGTTGAAAAAAATTATATTGAGTGAAGTATCCCAGATGCAGAAAATTAAGCACCATATGTACTCCCTAATAGGTGGATCCTAGTACCAAACACACTTAAGTGACATACTCCAAGATAAATCTCTGCAGTAATTGCAAAGATTATAAACAGCAGGAAAAGGGAAGGAGGGCACTACCAGAAATAAGCAGAGAGGGGATCAAGCTACAGCAGAGAAAATCGGTAACAATCATGCACTGCAAGTAAGCAATGAGATGTCTGGTTAAGCTCACAGATTCTCCTTCCTGGTCACTTGCAACCGATGGGGTTTGTTCTCACCAGACAGGGAGGAAAAAGAATCTGGCAGATAGAAGATATCCATCTTGCAATGGGAGATTGACCCCCCCTCACTGCTGTATCCTCCTCTTATTCTATCTACCTTTGAATCTACTCTTATAGTAAGACTCTATTTTTGCAGCCTTTTATCTCTGGCTAGGAGGTGACATCCAGTAATCATAAGGATGGAGCCAAGAGTAGTGCAGTAGCAGCAAATCATAATTCAGAACATCGGAGACCCTATATTAATCACCTGGAACCAGCCCAGCCTAATCTCTCCCCATCATAAAGCTCAGGGAAACTTGCGGAAGAGGTGACGGTAAGATTGTAAGAGCCTAAAGATGGGGAGAAGCAATGATATGCAAGATACTGCACACAAGTTAGAGCCTGAAGTAATCATAATAGGACTTTGGATGACCTGCGCAATGACCAATAATCATTGACCCCCAAAGGGGGGATTAAAGGCATGGATTTAGCATGGATTAAAGGCACTAGGATCCTTAGAGGCAAGGGATTCACAGCCATAATAGTGTTCCTATATTTAAAGGGAACACAAGAAAGATTTCTAGGAAATGCCACTGAGTCCTTACACCCCATCAGAGAGGAGGAACCAGAGGGAATTTTGAAATGCACTCTTAAGGATGCTCCAAGGATGGAGGGGAGGGGGCCCAGAGAGAAAGGGAGGGGGAAAAGAAAAGGAAAAAGGAGGAGGGATCAAGGGGATCCAGGGAGGGGTGGAGAGAGGTAGGGGACCGAGGTCCCTAGTATATTTATATGAGTGGAAAAATAAATATATTTAAAAATAAATTTAAAAAGGAGCAGTATAGTAAAAAAGGCTTTATTTTTCCTTGGGCTAGATGTGAAGAATCTCTCCCATATGATAGGATGATTTTCGACAATGTCAGATGTAAGGCCTTTATCCCCTAGACTTTTGCTTGTGTTTTCTTTGGACTCTGTTGAATTCTGAGGAGCAGTGTGTCTGCCCTGGACCACGAGTGTCCCAGGCAGACAGGAAGAGCAGATGGGTTGGTGGCACGCTGGCAGCACACTTCACCTGGGACCTGGGGAGTGTTCTAGAGGCCCACCCAAGCCCGTGGGAGCCTGGATGCTGCTCAGGCTGGCTGGTAGGATGTACCTGAGACTCAGGGTGCCTGGAAGCGTCTGGAGCCGGCGGGAGGTGGGCGGACCAGCAGAGGGGCTGGTAGCGCACTGGTGGTGCACTTCACCTGGGACCTCGCATAGCTTTGAATATTCCTCTCCAGTATCTTTTTTGCTTTAACAAACTCTTTCATTGAGCTGGTTAGTTCTTCCACTTTGTCTTTAATATTTGATATTCTATTTTTTGCTTCATTAGTCCTGTTGACAAGACTCTTTGTTGAGTTCTGGGTTGAAGATAACTCGTCTTTTAGTTCAATTTTAAACTCTGCTTGAGACTGCTTTAACTGCTCTGTGCCTATTTTTGTTTCTTCAACTGTTTTTCTCATCTCCTCCAAATGTCTGTTTTATTCCTTTTCTTTTGTTTTATTATATTTATTTATTTTCCCTTAATCATACACGCTTACTAGGTACTGTATTCACCACCCTCCTTCCACCCCTCTCCATTCCCCCTTGAACCCTCCCCCCTTTCCCTCTTTCTTTCACCCCCATCCTTCACTTTTCCCAGTGTCTCCGCCTTCCGCTCCTCCCATTCCCTGGAGCATCCTTTTTTGTGAATGCCAAACATCCCTCTGAGTCCTCCATTCTAGTGTGGGGTAAGGATACATTGAGATTGCCTAGATTCTTTTCTTGGGTTCCCATTAGTATGGGAACACTCTTATGACTGTTAATCCCTTGTGTTTAAGGATCCCAGTGACTTTGATACATGCTAGACTTTGGGGGTCATTGACATGTCAGTCATTTTGCAGGTCAAGCAAAGTACAACTATGGCTACTGTGGCACAATCTTGTGTGGAGTGTATTGTGTATCATTGTTCCTCCTAATCTTTAGGCTCTTACAATCTTGATGCTCCCTCTTCCACATGTTTCCCTTAGCAATAGAGTGGGGACAGATTTGGCTGGTCTGGTTCCAGGTGATTAATGTAGGGTCTCTGGTGTTCTGGATTATGGTTTGTTGCTGCTTTCAGTTTTGCTGTTCCTGCACCACCCTTGGCTCCATCCTGATAGGTATTGGAGGTCACCTCCTAATCTGTTTAAATGTAATCTTACTATGAGAGGACATTCAAAGGTACATGTAATAGGAGTAGGAGATGGGGGGGGGGGAGGTGGTTCAGTTGTCTCCCCTTTATAGGATGGTTGCCATCTATCTGCCAGTCAATGTAACTTTCCTGATTGGTGAGATCAAACCTTCCCAGTCACAAGTAGCCAGGGAAGGAAAGTGAGAGTGTGCTTCACCAAATGTCTCACTACTTACTTTCAATACTTGATGGTAACATATTTTGTCCAAAGAAACATGATCCCTCTATCCTTATTTCTGAGTGGGCACTCCTTCCCTCCCCTCCTGTTTATAATCTTTGAGAGTACTGTAGCTATTACAGAAATTTATATTTGAATATTTCACTAAGTGGGTTTGGTACTAGGATTCACCTATTAAAGAGCATATATGCTATTGAATTTTCTGTCTTGCATACTTCACTCAATATAATCTTTTCTAATTCCATTCATTTCCTTTCAAATTTCATTAATTCATCATTTTGGTTGCTGAGTAGTATTCTATTGTACAAATGTACCAAATTTTCCTTATCCACTCATCAATTGTTAGGCATTTGTGTTGATTCCATGACTTGCTATTGTAAATATTCTGCTATGAACATGGTCGTGCTTGTGCTATTTAGGTGAATTTTTGCTGTATGGGGGATTATTCCCAAAAGTAGAATCACCAGATGGCTCGCCAGAGTGGTTGTATAAGCCTGCATTCCCATCAGCAATGTAGGAGAGCTCCCTTCTCACCACATCCTCTCCAGCATTTGGTGTTGTTTGTATTATGGATTTATGCCATGCTGACTGGGGTGAGATGATATCTCAGGGAAGATTTGATTTGCATTCCCTGATGGGTGTGGATGTGGAGCATTTCTTTACATATTTGTATGATATTTGAATTTAATCCCTGGAACAGTTTCTTTCGAGTTCCCAGGCCCAACTTTTAATTGGGCCTTTTATCTCTTTGTGTTCAGCTTTATATTCATCGTGCACTCTGGATAATACAGTTCTATCTATATGGTTAGTGAAGATTGTCTCCCATTCTGTGGGTTGCCTTTCTGCTCACTTTACAATCTCTTTATCTGAACAGAAGCTCTTTCATTTCATATGATCCCATTTGTTGAGTGTTGGTTGTAGTGACTGTGCTATTAGATTTTTTTTTAGGAACTGTTAGCCTAGGCCCAATCAGGTTCAGGGAGTTCCTTACTCTTTCAACTATGGTTTTTATAGTCTCTGGCCTAATATTGAGGTCCTTGATCTATTTGGATATTTTTTTGTTCATGGTGACTTTTTTGGATCAAGTTTTAATATGCTGCATTGGACATTCCGTTTTGCACTCACCATTTGGAAATGCTGTTCTTTTACCATTGGACATTTTGGGCCCTTTTGTCAAAGATCAAGAGGCTGTAATTGTGTGGGCTTATATCTGGGTCTTCAAGCCTTATCAATTGATCTATGTATCTTTTTTGGAGCCAGTGCCAGTCTGTTTTTATATCTATGGATTTGTAGTATACATGAAGGTTGGTATGGTGATAATTTCTAGTAGTGTTTTTGTTACTCAGGATTGTTTTTGCTATCCTCAGTTTTCTGTGCTTCCATATGATTTTTGATGTTGTTTGGTCAATTTATTTACAAAATTGCTTGGGGATTTTATTGGTATAGCATTGAATCTGTATATTGTTTTTGGTAGGATGGTCATTTTTAATGGTGATGATTCTGCTGATCTAGGAGCATGGGAGGTCTTTCTACCTTCTAGTATCTTCCATAATTTCTTTCTGTAGTTTTTTAAAATTTTCATTTTAAATGTCTCTCATTTTCTTCGTTAGGTTTACACCAAGGTATTTCGTTTTTTTAGGGGCTATAATAAATGAGATTGTGTCTCTCAGGGCTTTTTCACATTTTTCATCCTTGGCATATAGTAAGGCCACTGATTTTTGTACATTTATTTTGTAACCTGCCACACCGCTGAACTTCTGTATTAGTTCCAGGAATTTCCTGCTGGAGTTTTTAGGATCACTCAGGTATATGATCATGTCATATGCAAATAGACATGACTTGACATCTTCCTTTCTGATTTGAATCCCTTTTATCTCCCTTTCTTCTCTTATGGCTCCAGCTAAGACATCAAGTACGATATTGAATAGCAGTGATAAACATGGATGGCAATGTTCAGTTCCTGATCGAAGCAGTAATGTTTCAAATTTTTCCCCACTGAGTATAATCCTTGCTGGTGACTTGTTGTATACAAGTTTCATTATGTTGATAACGGTGCCTTCCATTCCAACTGTCTGTTGGAATAAAAGGCATAAAAGGATGTTGGATCTTGTCAAAAGCTTTATCTGTATCTTTGGAGAGTATCATGTGTTCTTGGCCTTTGGATTGGTTTATATGGTGAATTACATTTATTGATTTGCATATGTTGCAGCAACCTTTTGTGCCTGGGATAAAGCTTACTAGTTCACAGTGGATGACCTTTTTGATATGTTTTTGAATCCGATTTGGCAAAATTTTCTTGAGAATATTTTCATCTGTGTTCATCCAGAGATTAGCCTATACTTTTCTTTTTTAAGTATGTTTGTTGGTTTTTGGCATTTGTATGATACTAGGTTCACTAAAAGAATTTGGCACTGTTCCTTCCTTCACACCTTGATGGAACAATTTAAGGAGTATTGGTGTTAGTTGTTCCTTAAATGTCTGATAGAATTCTGTGCTGAATCCATTTGGTCCAGGACATGTGTTGGTGGGAATATTTGAGATTAGTTCATTGATTTCCTCATATGTTATAAGGATAATTAGATAACTCAAACTCCCTGATTCAGTTTAGGTAAATTAGGATTCTTCCATTTCTTTTGTGTTATCAAATATCGCCAAGTATAAGTTTTTGAAATATAACCTTATAATTCTCTGAATTTCTTGGGTATCAGTAGTGATAACTACATTCTCATTTCTAATTTTGTTAATTTAAGTTTTCTCTTGATTTTGGTTAATTTAGCTAGAGGTCTATCAATCTTATTGATTTTTTTCAAAGAACCAACTTTTTTACTGGTTAATTCTTTGTATGGTTTTCAGATACTTCACCCTTGATTTTGCTAATCTCTTCACTTCTTTTACTTTTGGGATTGGATTGCTCTTGTGTCTCTAAAGCTTTAAGCTACCTTGTTAAGTTGTTAATTTGTGATGTTTCTATTTTTGATACAGACCTTAAGAGCTACAAGCTTACCACTTGGTTGGCTTTCATTGTGTCCCAAAGATTTTGATTTCATGTATTTTCATTCATTAACTTCTAGGAAATCTTGAATTTGCTTTATGATTTATTTCTGAACCCAAGTCTCACTCAGCATTATAGTGATTAGTTTCTAAGAGTTAGTGTGTATTTTCTGCTGTTTGTTGTGTTGTAATGTCAAGATTTAGATCATGGTAGTCTGATAGGGTACAGGCTAGAATTTTAAATTTCATATATGTGCAGATTTGTTTTCTGACCAAATATTTGGACTTTTTGGAGAACTTTCTGTGGGCTGCAGAGAAACACGTGTAGTCTTTGATGCATGGATGGAGAGTTCAATACAGATTTCTAAGGTCCATTTCAGCAAGGGTTTGATCAAATTCCAATGTGTCTCTGTTAAGTTTTTGACCTGTTGAGACCTGTTGAGACCTATTCCATGTTGAGAGGGCAGTATTGAAATACTGAAGAATTTTTGTTTTGGAGTTGATTTCTTGCTTTAGACATTTTAGCATTTGCTTAATGAATGTGTAGGATCCTATAATAGGTGTGTAAATGTACAGTATTGTGAAATATTCCTGGTGATGTGTCCCTGTGACTAACATGTAGTATCCTATGTCTCATGAATTTTTTTAGTTTGAAGTCTACTTTGGCAGGTCGAATAATTGCTATCCCTGTATCTTTCTGTTTCCATTAATTTGCAGGGTTTTTTATTTTTTTATTATTTTATTATTATTTATTCAATTGTGCATGTGTACGTGCGTGTGTGTGTATGTGTGTGCGTGTGTGTGTGTGTGTGTGTGTGTGTGTGTGTGTACAACCACGGGCGAATTCGGGAACCACCATGGACGCCTCCACCTCCTCCTTGTTTACTCTGCCCGGGATTCACAGGCTCCACCCAGCCAGGACCAGAAACGCAAGCCGCCCCGATTTTTTAACCAGCCTTTTACTTTTTGAATGTCCCTGTCTTTTGTGGTGAGATTTGTTTCCTGAACGCAACAGATTGATGGGTTTTGACTTCTAATCCAAGTTTGTAATCTGTGTCCTTTCAATGGTGAGTTAATACCATTGACATTTAGTATTATATTGGAGAAGTTATTTTCAATTCCTAGGACTTTTTGTGTTTAGTAGCTTTCATAAGTATATCATTTGCCTTTTAGATTTGGTGGTATTATACTTCATTTCTGTGCTCCTGGATATGATTCTTCTTTTCCTCGAGCTTGAGCATCTTTTCTAGCATTATTTGAAAGCTTGGCTTTAGACATTAAAGTCTTCAAGTTGTCTTTGTGATGAAAAATTTTGCTTTCTCACTAAATCATGACTGATAATTTTACCAGGTATATCAGCCTGGGTTCACCTTTTTGCTCATTCAATACTCGAAGTACGTGTCTCCAATCTCTTCTTGCTTTTACTGTTTCCACTGAAAAAGCATTTGTTATTATATTAGTTTTACCTTTAAAACTGATTTTTCACCCTTTGAAGCTCTCAGCACCTTTTCTTTCTCTGGTATGTGGAGTGGTCTTACTACTATTTGCCTTGATGTGTTTCTATTTTGGTCATATATGTTTGGGGTGTGGAGTGCCTCTTGTATTTGCATGGGACCCTCTTTCTTTAGATGAGGGGCGGCCTGTGCTTCTGGTCCTGGTAGGGTGGAGCCTGTGAGTCCCAGGGCAGAGTAAACAAGAAGGAGGTGGATGCGGTCCATGGTCGTTCCCAAATTCGTCCGTGGTTCTACACACACACACACACACACACACACACACACACACACGCGCGCGCGCGCTCGCGCACATACACACGCACATGCGCACAGTTGAATAAATAATAATAAAATTAAAAAAAACTTTAAATTATGGTGCAGATACACTTATGAATTTATCAGAATAAGGAAGCAAGGGATCCTAAAAGTGTTAATAAAGCTATGTGCCAAGATGGAAAGCCTCAGGACAGGAAGGATATTGCCATTCCTCAGACTCAGCTAGTGTCCATACATTTACAATCAGCCATTCACCACAGTACAGAAGAAAACTCATGGTTGGGAGAATCAGTCTCCACTCTTTTCAAGGTGGGTTGTGTCTCTCTTCAGGGATATTAACAAGCTATTTTTCACTAGCTGTTTTCTTTTTTTATTTTCAAACTTCTATTTGAACTATTGGTGACATATTATCTTAAAAATCCTCAAATACCATATACATACATGTGTATATGTATGAAGGTTAAGGCTAATCTTGATAAGTGTTAAATTCATATTCATTTTTAATCACACAAATTCTTTGCCTAATCATATAAGCTGAATAGATATCCATGCTACTCTCCCTCCCTTCCCCTCCCCATTGCCCCCTTTGCACTATGTCTCACTTCCCCCATTCATTTATACCCCCTTCCTCACATCCCACTTACAGGTCCCTCCTGCTTCCTCCCTCCCATCCCCTGGAGCATCTGTTTACTTGGGTGCTGAACCTGTCTTTGAGTCCTACACTAGTGAGGGTTCAGGACTCTGTGGCATAGCCCTGGGCCCCTTCTTCAATTGCCTGCTAGCATGGGAATTCTACAATGATTGTTTAACCTCTTGCCTCTAAGGATGTTACTGCTGGAAGACTTCTTCCCTGTGATCTATGCTGCACTTTGGTGTGATGACATGTCACCCATTGTGCAGGTCAAGCAAAGTCCAATGACATATATCCTACCTGTTGCAGCCGTGACTTGGGTGGAGTATCTTACAAAGCATTGGTCCTCCCCATCGTTTGGCTCTTTCAATCTTGCCACTCCTTCTTCCTCAAGATTCCCTAAGCTTTAGGATGGAAAGAGATTAGGCCAGTCTGGTTCCAGGTGACCATGTAGGGCCTTTGGTTGTCTAAATTATGGCTTGTTATTGTTTTCAGATTTACTGTTCCTGCAATGCCCTTGGTTGCATCCTGATTGGTATTCAAGTTTACCTCCTATCCAAAGATAAAAGACTGTTTAAACAAAGATCTCAATACAAGAAGAGACTCAAATGTATATGGAAGAATGGGAGTAGGAAACAGCAGTGAGAGGGGTCAGTCTCTCATTTGCCAGTTGGTTACCATCTAACTACAGGTCCCTATATCTTTCCTGATTGGGGAGATACAACGTGTTCAATCCCAAGTGACCAGGAAAGGAAGTGGTAGTGAGCTGAACCACATGTTTGTTACTTACATGAAATTCATATGGTCTAATTTCTCTGTTGAAGCATCATCCCTATCTCCTCTCTTTTGAGGTCCTCATTCCCCTTCCTTCCTGTTTATATTCCTTTTTGATTGCAGTGGGTAATTCAAAGATTTACCTTCAAATATGTTATTAAGTTGGTTTGGAACTAGGACCACATATTAGAGAGTACATACATTTTCTAATTTTCTGTGTGTCTGGGATTCTTCACTCAACATAATTTTTTCTAATTCTAACCATTTCCCAGAAAATTTCATTAATCCATCCATTTTGTTGGATGAGTAGTTTTCCATTGCATAAATGTACATCAATTTCTGATCTACAGAGCAGTGATATAAGTCTGCATTTCCACGTGCTTTGTTTTTATTGTGGATTTTCACCATCTTGACCAGGGTGAGTTGATGTCTCAAGGAAATTTTGATGTGCATTTCCCTGATGACTAGGGAACATTTTTAAAGATATTTCTTAGGCATTTTCAATTTCATTGCTGGAAAAGTTTCTTTAGAATTCCCAGGCTCATTTTCAAATTGGACAATTTGTCTCCTTGGTGTTTAGATTTTTAAGTTCTTTGTGCACTCTGGATAATTGAGCTCTATCAGATATGTGGTTAATGAAGTTTTTTCTCCATTTCTGTGTGACTTTTTGCTCAGTTTACAATCTTTCTATCTGAACAGAAGCTCTCTAATGTCATAAGATCCCATTTGTTGAGTGTTGTTTCTAGTGATTATGCAGGGTTTCGTTTTAGGAAATGTTGACTTAGCCCAGTCCATTCATGGGAGTTCCATACTCTTTCTTTTTTCTAATGTTTAGTTTTTATTTTCCCTCCCTCCACTGTTCCCCGGACCTCCTTGCATCCTCTACACTTTTTCCCTACTTTTCACCCCCAATTTCTCCCAGTACCCTCCTCTCCCCACCAATCCCTGAAGTACCCTTTAGTGTGAATGTCAAACTTCTCTCTGCATCTTCCACACTAATGAGGAGTAAGGACTCAGTAGCATTGCTACTGTTTCCATACTTTTTCAAATAGGGTTTTCATATTCTCTGGCCTAATGTTAAGGTCCTTGATCCATTTGGAATTAATTTTTGTGCATGGTGACAAGTACAGTACGAATTTTAATCTTCTGCATGTGGGTATCCAGTTTCACCAGTACCAATTGTTGAAAATACTGTTCATTTTCCATTGAATTTTTTGTGGGCCTTTGTCAAAGATAAAATGGCTATAATTCTGTGTGCTTCTATCTGGGTCGTCAACCCTTTTCCATTGATGTATGTGTCTATTTTGGAGATAGTAACAAACGATTTTTATTACTATGAATTTGTGGTATAGATTAAGGTTTAGTACAGTGATACTTTCATTAGCACTTTAGTTACTTAAGATTGTTATTGAAATTCTGAGCCTTTTGTGCTTCTGTTGATACTGTTTGGTTAATTTATTTAAAGAATTGCTTTGGGAATTTGAATCTGTATATTGCTTCTGGTAGGACGATCATTGTTATGTTGTTAATTCTGCCGATCCAGCAGCATAGAAAGTATTTCCACTTTCTGGAATCTTCTGTAATTTCATTCTCTGGGGTTTTATGGTTTTCATTGTAAAGGTCTCTCACATCTTTGGTGGAATTTATACCAAGGTGTTATAGTAAATGGGTTGTTTCTCTTAGTACTTTTTCACTATTTTTATCCTTGGTGTATAAGAAGGCCGCTGATTTTTGCATGTTTATTTTGTCACCTGCCACTCTGCTAAACTTCTGTATTAGCTTCAGTAGTTTCCTGGTGGAGTTTTTGGAATCTCCCATTTATGTGAGAACATATCATCTGCAAATAGAGATATCCTGACTTCCTCTTTCCTGCTTTGATCCATCTTATCTCCCTCACTTCTCTTATGTCTCTAGCTAAGACTTCAAGTTCAATATTGAATAAAAGTGGTAAGCATAGATAGTAATGTTTAGTTCCTGATCTAAGTGGCAATGCTTCAAATTTTCCAAATTAAGTAAAATCCTTGATGTTGGCTTGTTGTACTCAGCTTATGTTATGTTGATGTAAGTTCCTTCAATTCCAACTGTCTCTATGGTCTTGATCATAAAAGGATGCTGAATCTTGTCAAAAGCTTTTTCTGCATCTATGGAGAGTATCATGTGTTCTTGGACTTTGGACAGGTTTACATGATGGATATATTTATTGATTTGCATGTGTTGAAACAACCTTGTGTGTCTGGGACAAAATCTGGGACAAAATCTACTCAATCACAGTGAATGATCTTTTTGATGTTTCTGAATGAGATTGCTAAGTTTATGTTGAGAATATTTGCATTTATGTTCATCAAAGAGATTGGCCTGTAGTTTTCTTTTTTAAGTATACCTTTATTAGTTTTGGGGATTAGTATGATATTAGCTTTGTAGAATGAATTTTGAAGTGTTCCTACCCTTGATATTTTTTGAAATAGTTTAAAATAGTTATAGAAATACTTACATAATTCAAAACTTCATGATTCAATTAAAAACATTTTGCTTACTCAAGAATTCATCTATTTACTTTGTGTTATCAAATTTCATGGAGTATAAGCTTTTGAAATATGATCTTATAATTCTCTGAATTTCTTGGATATCCATTTTGATAATTCCATTTTATCACTAATTTTGTTAATTTAGGATTTGTCTCTCTTGATTTTGGTAAATTTAGTTAGAGGTGTACCAATCTTATTGGTTTTTTCAAAGAACCAGCTTTTTGACTGGTTGATGCTTTTTATCATTTTCCTTATGTCAATTTCAGATATTTCTCCCCTGCTTCTGCTAATCACCTCTCTTCTACTGCTTTTAGGATTGGGTTAGTCTCTGTCTCTAAAGCTTTTAAGCCCATTGCTAAGTTATTTACTTGCAACTTTTCTATTTTTTTGATATCGACATTGAGAGGTCTAAACTTACATCCTAGGACAGCTTTCATTGTGTCCCAGATTTTGATATGTTGTATTTTCATTTTCATTCACTTCTAGGAATTCTTGAATTTCCTTTATGACTTGTTCCTGAACCCATTTCTCACTTAGCCTCATAGTGTTTATTTTCAAATGGTTCGTGTATTTTCTGCTGTTTGTTGTGCTGTGGGTGCCAAGCTTTAAACCACAGTCGTCTCAAATGGTACAAGCCATAATTTCAACTTTCTTATGTATGTGAACATTTGTTTTGTGTTCTAGTATGTGATCTATTGTGGAGAAAGTTTCATAGCACGCTGAGGAAATATGTATTCCTTAGTGCTTGGATGGATAATTCTACAGAGATTTGTATTGTCCATTTCAGTAAGTGTTTGGTTTAATTACAATGTGTCTCTGTTGAGTTTTGGCCTACTGATCTATCCCATGTTGAGAATGCAGTATTGAAATCCCTGAGTTTTATCCTTTCAGGATTGATTTCTTGTTTTAGACAATATTATAATTGTTACCCCTGCTTGTTTCCTGATTTCATTAACTTATAGAATTTTTGACCAGCCTTTTTTAAAAAATTATTTATTTCCACTCAAACAAACTTAATAGGTATACCAGTCCCCTCCCTTCCTCCTGATCTCCCAGTGCCTCTTCCCTCCATCCCTGGAGAATCCTTTATTGTGTATGTCAAACTTTCCTCTGGGCCCTCCTCTTCAATGAGGTATAAGGACTCAGTGGAATTTCCTACAACTCTTTCTTGTGTTCTACATAAGTATAGGAACACTATTGTGGCTGTTAATCTCTAGCTTCTAAGGATCCTAGTGCCTTTAGTCCAGGCTAGACTTTGAGGGGTCAATAATGTGTTGGTCATTGCACAGGTCATGCAAAGTCCTATTGTGATTGCTTCGGAGCTAACTTGTGTGGAGTTTCTTGCATATCATTGCTCCTCCCCATCGTTGTGCTCTTACAGTCTTATCGCCCTCTCTTCTGCAACTTTCCCTGAGCTTCAGCATGGGGAGAGATTAGACTGGCCTGGTTCCAGGTGGTTGTTACAGAGTCTCTGATGTTCTGAATTATGGTTTGTTAATTTTTTTTCAGTTTTGCTGCACTTGCAATGCCCTTTGCTCCATCATGATGGTATTGTATGTAACAACCTGGCAAGAGATAAAAAGCTGTTAAAATAGAGTCTTATTATAAGAGTATATTCGAAGGTAGATGGAATAAAATTAGGAGACCGGGTGAGGGGGGTTCAGTCTCCCATTTGCACAATGGTTACTTTCTATCTGCCAGACTATATGCCCTCCCCATCTGGTGAGATCATATGCCATCGGTTGCAAATGGTCAGGAAGGAAAGTCTGTGGACTTAACCAGATATCTCATTACTTACTTGCAGTCCGTGATGGTGGCCTATTTTCTCTGCTGTAACATGATCCCCCTCTCTCCTTGTTTCTGGTGTGGCCCTCCTTCCTCTTCCCTCCTGTTTATAAACTTTCCAATTACTGTGAGTATTACAGAGATTTATCTTTGAGTGTGTCTCTAAGTCAGTAGGTACTAGGATCCACCTATTAGGGAGTACATATGGTGCTTAATTTTCTGTGTCTGGGATGCTTCACTCAATATAATTTTTTCTAATTCCATCTATTACAGCCTTTTACTTTTAGAATGTGCCTATCTTTTGTGATGAGGCATTTTTCCTGAAGGCAGCAGATACATGGGTTTTGGTTTCTAATCCATGTTTTTAACCTGTATCTTTTAATTGGTGAGATAATTACATTTACATTTAGTGTTATAATGGATAAATTACTTTTAATTTCTGATATTTTTTGTGTTTAGTGGATTTCATTAGTATATTATTAAGCGTGCAGGTTTTAGTGTTATTATACTTACCTTCTGTCCTCTTGGATATACTTGTTCTTTTCTTCAAGCTTGAGTATCTTTTCTAGCATTTTTGAAGGACTGGTTTGGTATTCACGTAAGCCTTCACCATGTCTTTATGGTGGAAAATTTTTCTTTCACCCTGGATCCTGACAGATAGTTTTGATGGGTATGTCAGTCTGGATTGACATTTGTGCTCATTCAATACTTGAAGTAGGTCTCTCCAAGCTGTACTGGCTTTTACTATTTCCACTGAAAAAATCTTTAGTGATTTTAGTAGATTTACCTTTAAAAGTGACAATTTTTTTCTCTTGAAGCTCTTATCAAGTTCAGTTTGTCCTGTATGTGTAATGTTTTTAATATTATTTGCTGTGATGAGTTTCTGTTTGGTCATATCTGTTTGGGGTGCTATGTGTCTCTTGTATTTTAATCGGCATTTCTTTTTTTAGATGTGAAAAGTTTTCCTTTATTACAGTTTGAAAATTTTCCTCACGTGGTATTTCAGGATTCTTGTTCTGGTATTCCATGAATGTGCATGTTATGCTTCTTCAAGATGTCCATCACTCTTGAAATGGCAGTTTTTTTTAATGACTCCCTTTCTATATGCTCATTCCCATAGAGCAATGCTGATAAAAATAGAATTCATAAAAATGTATAGATATTATTTCAATGACATTTCAATAAATAAACAGAAGCATATGTTCCATGGAGATGATATTATCAATAGAGCTTTGGGATCACTGATCCTGAGGTCTTTAACAATGATAATAAAATTACTCTCCCTCCTTTATATGGAAAGGTAGGAATATTTCTTTGTTTATACTATCATGTAAGTACACAGGCAGAGGCAACATCAAAATGATTATGGCAAATGGACTTCACCAGTCAGAACAAGATTTCCCTATGAAATTCAATTATCACATGAAATAATTATGCATCTTAAGGTTGGGTTTTGTCTTTCTCCCTTGAATCTGGATCCTTACCTGAACTGACTCCCTGCTCCTCAGGTAAGGC
Source organism: Typhlomys cinereus (assembly GCA_023101885.1). NCBI lineage: Eukaryota > Metazoa > Chordata > Mammalia > Rodentia > Platacanthomyidae > Typhlomys > Typhlomys cinereus. Next base: position 159,286 of record JALPQD010000007.1, on the reverse strand, counting down.
ACCTCGACCATGCTTCAAGCTCCAGGTCATCTGTATGCTGCACTAACCACTTTGCTTTTCTGCCCTGGATCAGGACCACAATTAATTCCCTGCTCTTCAGTTAAGCTCTTAGATCACACCCCAGGATCCAGGTCCTCTGTGTGCCTCACTACTAGTTAGCCTGCCTCTCTGGTACTGGAGAAGATCTTTCAGAATCACCCTAGAGCCCAGGTCATCTGTGCACCCCACTAGTAGCCAGCCTGCTTTTCTGGTTCTTTGGAAGGCCTGTAAGCCATGTCCAAAAACCCAGGTTTTCTTTACTCCCCACCAGCCACTCAGCTTTTGTGCCCCCAAACCATACTGGGGCAGAATTCCTGCTTCTTAGAATTCAAAAGAGTCCAGTAAAAACCAAAGCAAAGGGATAGAAGCCAACACCATTCATCTGAAGTCTTCTATGATCATCCCATCATATGGGACAGATTCTTCACATCCAGCTCTAAGATAAATAAACCATTTTTACCATCACATTCCTTTCAATTATTACTCACTGTAGCTTAACATTTCCATTTAGCCACCCAAAAGCCCATACAACTTCAGGGACTATACCATTCACCCTCACATATCACCAAGGAAGTAAAGCTGTAAAGTGCACTACCATACTAATCTTCAATCCCTGTCTATTACATTCTACTTAATTGATGTAATGACACTTCAATAGTCTCATGTTGGAAATAATACCAATACCAAACAAGCATACCCAACTCCAAGACAACATTAATATAACTGCTCAAGTGTAGTAATACTGTCTAATTCAGTCCAACAAAAACACACACACAAAAAAAAAGTTCTTAAGAGATAAAACAAAAATGCCCAGGTCACAGCACAAATCCATGAGAAACAAAAACCAAGAGGACAACTCTTATACCTAAAGAAGTAACACCATAATGATGGAATCCAACCTGAACAAACTGACAGAAAATAGCCAAAAAAAGCCGGACCCAAGATAATGAATTTCAAGGCCTGATTCTTACAAGTGCCCATCAGGATGGAGTGAAGGGCATTGCAGGAGCAGCAAAACTGCAAAAGAAAATCAACAAACCACAATCCAGAACTTCAGAGACTCTATATCAACCACATAGAACTAAGCCAGCCTAATCTCCTCCCATCCTGAAGCTCAGGGAAATTTGCAGAAGAGGGGGCGGTAAGATTGTAAGAGCAAAAGGATGGGAGGAGCAATGATCTGAAGATTCTCCACACTAGTTAGGGCTGAAGCAATCATAATAGGACTTTGCATGCCCTGCACAATGTCCAACACACTATTGACCTCACAAAGTCTAGCGTCAGCTAGAGGCACCAAGATCCTTGGAGGCAAGGGATTGACAGCCATAGTAGTGTTCCTATGCTTAAGGGGAACACGAGAAAGGGTTCATGGAAATGCCACTGGGTCCTTGTACATCATCGGAGAGGATGACCAAGAGGAGAGTTAGGCATACACAATAAAGGACTCTCTGGGAATTGGGGGGAGGCACTGGGAGACGGGGAGGGAGGGAAGGGGAGCAGGAGTTTCAGGGGGAGGAGGAAGGGGGAGGGAACTGGTCTACCTATTAAGTTTGTATGAACGGAAATAATAATAAAAATGTTAAAAAATAAAAAAATAATAAAAGGAGAAATCCTGGAGCAGTTCAATATCTGGAACCACCACTTTGAACAGGAATACAACAGGCACTTGAAGGAGATGAAAAAAGCAGTTGAAGAAACAGAAATAGGCATAGATCAGTTAATACAATCTCAAGCAAACTTTAAAATGAACTATAAGCCAAGCTATCTTCAACCCAGAACTCACCAGATAGTCTTGTCAGCAGAACTAATGAAGCACCAAGTACAATATCAGATCTTGAAGACAAAGTGGAAGAACTAACCAGCTCAATGGAAGACATTGTTAAAGCCAACAAGATACTTGAGAAGAATATTCAAGAGTTATGAGACACCTTGAACAAGCCTGACATGTGCATTCATGTAATGCCAGAACAAGAAACTAAAGTGCCACACCTGAGGAAAATTTTCAAATTCTTATAAAGGAAAACTTTCTTCATCTAAAGAAAGAAAAGGCCATCCAAATAAAAAAGGCATACCCACCCCAAAGGGGAATTTCCAAAATAGAAACTGGCCATGGCAAATAATAGGCAAAACACTACACATACAAGACAAAGAGAATGTGATGCCATTTTCAAGAGAAAAAAGAATCTCTTTTAAATGTTAACATAAAATAACAACTGACTTTTCCAGTGGAAACATTAAAAGTGAGAAGCACTTGGAAAGACATAGTTCAAGAATTGAAAGAGCGCAAATGTCAATCCTGGCTGATATACCCATCAAAACTATCAGTTAAGATCCAGGGTGAAAGAAAATTTTTCCACTGCAAAAACAAGTTGAAGAGTAACATGAACACCAAACCAGCCCTTCAAAAAATGATAGAAAAGATACTCAAGCTTGAAGAAAAGAACAAGCATATCCAGGAGTACAGAAGGGAAGTATAATACCATGACAAACTAAATAATACACTAATTAATAAACTTGTGAAATACAATAAATACAAAAACGTCAGAAATTAAATGTAATTTCTCCATTGTCACACTAAACAACAATGGAATTAAGTCACCAATCAAAAGATATGGTTAAAAACATGCATTAGAAATAAAAACCCATCCATCTTTTGCCTTCAAGAAACATGTCTCATCACAAAAGATACTCACATTCTAAAAGTAGAAGGTTGGTCAAAAAATCTGTAAGGTAATCGAAACAAGCAGAAGTAGCAGTTATATCTAACAGAATGGACTTCAAGCCAAGGACAATCAGAAGAGATGAAGGAGGATATTACATTTTAGTCACATAAAGGATTCATAAAGAAGACTTCACAATACTGAACATGTACACATCTAATAGAGGCTCTTCCACATTCATTAAGCAAATACTACAATGTCTAAAACAAAAATTCAATCCTAAAACTATAACACTTGGGGACTTCAATACCACACTCTCAACATTGGATAGATCAACAGGCTGAAAAATCAACAGAGACACATTAGTATTAAACCAACCTCTTACTGAAATGAACTTAACAGATCTCTATTTAACCATCCATTGAAGCAACAAAGAATATACATTCTTCTCATCAGCCCATCGAACTTTCTGCAAAATAGACAACATATTGAGCCACAAAATGAACCTGCACATATGCAGGAATGTTGAAATTATAGAATGTACCCTGTCAGACAAACACAGTCTAAAGGTTAACATCTGCAACCTAACAAAGAAAAAAAATGCACTAACTATTGTAAACTAAACACTATTATGCTGAATGAGAACTAGGTTCAGGAAGAAATCATTAAGGAAATCAAAGATTTCCTAGAAGCAAATGATAATGAAAATACAACATGCCAAAAATCTGTGACACAATTAAAGCTGTCCTAAAATGTAAGTTTATAGCTCTTAATGCCTCTATCAAAAACCTAGAAATATCACAAATAAATAACTTAACAATGCAGTTTAAAGCGTTAGAGACACAAGAGCATTCCAATCCCAAGCACAGTAGAAGAGAGGAGATTAGTAAAGTCAGAGGAGAAATATCCAACATTGAGATAAGGAAAATGATACAAAGAATCAACCAGTAGAAAAGCTGATTGATTGAAAAAATCAATAAGATTCATTCACCCCTAGATAAACTAACCAAAGTCAAGAGAGAGAAAACCCAAATTAACAACATTAGAAAAGAAAATGGAGTTATCATAACTGATACACAAGAAATTCAGAGAATTATAATGTCAAATTTCAAAAACTTATATTCCATGCAATTTGATAACACAAAAGAAATGGATTAATTCTTGAGTAAGCACAACTCACCTAATTGAATCAAGAAGTTGTGATTTACTTAAATAGTCCTATAAAAATGAGGAAAGTGATAAAGAAATCTCCACTCTTCCCACCAAAAAATGTCCTGGGTCAGATGGGTTCAGCACAAAATTCTACCAGATATTTAAAGAAAAACTAACACCACTACTCATTAAACTGTTCCATAAAATAAGAAAGGAAGGAAGACTTCCAAATTCTTTCTATGAAACTAATATCCTACTTATCCCAGAACATAATAATTATACACTTTAAAAAGAAAATTATAGACCAATCTCTTGGATGAACACAGATGCAAAGATTTCCAACAAAATTTTAGCATATTGGATTCAAATACATATCAAAAAATCATTCTCTGTGTTTTAATCCAGGCACAAATTGTTGGTTCAACATAGGCAAATTAATAAATATGAACCATAATATAATCCAATTAAAAAACCAATATAACATGATACTTTAGGTAGACGCAGAAAAAGCTTTTGACAAGCTCCAACAGCCTTTTATGATCAAAACCCTAGAGACACTTGGAATGGGAGAAACTTTACCAACATAATAAAAGCTGTATACGACAAGCCAACAGCAAGGATTATACTTAATGGGGGAAAACTTGAAGCATTCCTGCCTCGATCAGGAACTAGACAAAACTGTCCACTTTCACCACTTATATTTGATATTGTACATGAAGTCTTAGTGGAGCCACAAGACAAGAAAAGCCAATAAAAGGGATTCAAATCAGCAAGGAAGAAGTATCTCTATTTACACATAACATTGTCCTATACCTTAGTGATGCTAAAACCTCTACCAAGAAACTCTTCAAACTAATATATAAGTTGAGCAGAGTGGCAGGGTACAAATTAAACATGAAAAAATCAGTAACGTTCCTATACACCAAGGATAAAAAAGTGATAAATTTCAAAGAAAACAATCCCATTTATGACAGCCCCTAAAGAAATGAAATACCTTGGTATAAATCTAGCCAATGAAGTAAGAGACCTTTATAATGAAAAACTTAAACTGTAAAGAAATAAATTATATAAGATGCCAGGAGGGGGAAATTCCCTCAATGCTCCAAAAAAGAATGGCAAAAAAATGGCCATCCTACCAAAAACACTATACAGATTCTATGCAATACCAATCAAAATCCCCAAACATTTCTTTAAAGAAATTGACAAAACAATATCAAAATTCAAATGGAAACAAAAAAGATTCAGGATAGCAAAAACAATACTGAGTAATAAAAACACTGTGGAGTTATCACTGTAACAAATCTTATTCCAGATTACTAATCTGCAGTAATATAAACAGCCTAGTACTGGTTCCAAAATATACACATAGATCAATGAATAAAGGTTGAAGAAACAAATATAAACCCTTAAAATTATTGTCATTTGACCTTTGCCAAAGGTTCCAAAAAGTTCAATGGAAAACGAACAGCAGCTTCAAGAAATGGTGTTGAAAAAAGTGGATGTTCGCATGCAAAAGATTAAAACTGTACACATACTTGTCACCATGCACAAATGTTAATTGCAAATGGATCAAGGACCTTAATGTTGGGCCAGACCCTTCAAAAACCCTCATTGAAAAGGTAAGGAAATCCCTCTGACTGATTAGGTTAGGGCAACATTTCATAAAGAGAAATCCAATGGCACAGGGACTGGAACCATCACTCAACAAATGGGACCTTATGAAATTAAACAGCTTCTGTTTAGATAAAGAAATTGTAAACCCAGGCAAAAGGAAACCCAGAGAATGGGGAAAAATTTTTCACTAACCACATATCTTACATATCATATGGAGGCACAAAAGACCCAGGATAGCAAAAACAATCCTGAGTAACAAAAACACAGCTGGAGGTATAACCATAGCAAACCTTAGTCTATACTACAAATCCATAGTTGTAAAGACAGCCTGGTACTGGCTCCAAAATAGACACACAGATCAATGAATAAGGATTGAAGACCCAGATATAAGCCCACAAAGTTACAGCCATTTGGTCTTTGACAAAGGGGCCCAAAGAATCCAATGGAAAAAGAACAGCATCTTCAACAAATGGTGCTGGCAAAACTGGATCTCCACATGCAGAAGATTAAAGCTGGACCCGTACTTGTCACCATGTACAAGACTTAATTCCAAATGGATCAAGGACCTTGATATCAGGCCAGAGACTATAAAAACCATAGTTGAAAGGATAGGGAACTCCCTCGAGCTGATTGGGGTAGGCCAACAGTTCCTAAACAGACATCCAATGGCACAGTCACTGCTACCAACTCTCAACAGTTGGGATCTTGTGAAATTAAAGAGCTTCTATTCAGATAAAGAGATTGTAACGCGAGCTCAAAGGCAACCCACAGAATGGGAGAAAATCTTCACTAACCACATATCTGATAGAGCTCTACTGTCCAGAGTGCAAAAATAACTTAGAAAACTAAACACCAAGGAAACCAATGGCCCAATTAAAAAATGGGCCCTGGAACTTAAAAGAAACTTTACCAGGGATGAAATTAAAATGTCTAACAAATATCTTAAAAAATGCTCCACTTCTTTAGCCATCAGGGAAATGCAAATCAAAACTTCCCTGAGATATCATCTCACCCCGGTCAGGATGGCAAAAATCCACAATACTAACAACGACAAATGCTGGAGAGGATGTGGAGAGAGGGGAACTCTCTTACATTGCTGGTGGGAATGCAGGCTCATACATCCACTCTGGCGAGCCTTCTGGAGATTCTTAAAGAAATTAAAGATTGAAATGCCATATGACCCTGCTATCCCACTTTTGGGAATAACCCCCCATACAGCAGAGGTTCGCCTCGATAGCACAAGCACGACCATGTTCATAGCAGCACTGTTTACAATAGCAAAGTCATGGAATCAGCCCAAATGTCCAACAGTTGACGAGTGGATAAGGAAACTGTGGTACATCTATACAATGGAGTACTACTCAGCCCTCAAAATGATGAATTACTGGAATTTGCCGGGAAATGGATGTCATTAGAAACAATTATATTAAGTGAAGTATCCCAGACCCAGAAAATTAAGCACCGTATGTACTCCCTAATAGGTGGCTCCTAGTACCAAACCCACCCAGCCCACCTAGAGACAATAATTCCAAGGATTATGAACAGGAGGGATGGGGTATGAGGGCCACACCAGAAACAAGGAGAGAAGGGACCATGTTACAGCAGGGAAAATAGGCCTCCACCAAGGACCCAAATAAGTAATGAGACATCTGATTAAGTTCACAGACTTTTGTTCCTGATCATTTACTACTGAGGGGGTGTGATCTCACCAGAAGAGGAGGGCATATAGTCTGGCAGATAAAAAGTAACAATTTTGCAAATGGGTGATAGACCCCTCCCTCACTGTGGTTTCCCACTTTTCTTATATCTACCTTTGAATGTGCTTTTATCACAAGACTCTAACAGCTTTTTGTCTCTGGCCAGGGGGTAACATACAATGCCCACCAGGATGGAGTAAAGGGCATTGCAGGAGCAGCAAAACTGCAAAAGAAAATCAAAAAACCACAATCCAGAACTTCAGAGACTCTATATCAACCACCTAGAACTAGGCCAGCTTAGTCTCTCCCCGTCTTGAAGCTCAGGGAAATTTGCGGAAGAGGGGGCGGTAAGAGTGTAAGAGCAAAAGGATGGGAGGAGCAATGATATGTAAGATACTCTATACTAGTTAGGGCTGAAGCAATCATAATTGGACTTTGCATGCCCTGTGCATTGTCCAACACACTGATGACCTCACAAAGTCTAGCATCTGCTAAAGGCACCAAGATCCTTGGAGGCAAAGGATTGGCAGCCACAGCAGTGTTCCTATACCTAAGGGGAACACGGGAAAGGGTTCGGGAAAGGCCACTGGGTCCTTGTACGTCATCGGAGAGGAGGGCCCAGAGGAAAATCAGACATGCACAAGAAAGGACTCTCTGGGAATTGGGGTGGGAGGCACTGGGGGATGGGGAGGGAGAGGGGTGGGGAGGGGGAACAGGGGGTACGGGGGGAGGAGGAGGGAGTGAGGGAACTGGTGTACCTAAATAGTTTGTATGAGCTGAAATAAAAAAAAAGAGCCTCAGAATTCAAAAGAAGCTTTTCAAGGGACAAAATTGAAATGTCTAACAAATATCTAAAGAAATCCTCCTCTTCCATAGACATTAGGGAAATGCAAATCAAAATATACGACATATCATCTCACCCTGGACAGTATGACAAAAATACGCAATACACACAACACCAAATGCTGGAGAGGATGTGGAGAGAAGGGAATTCTTATACATTGATGGTGGGAATACAGGCTATATAGCCACTCTGATGAGCAGTTTCATGATTTCTGAAAAACTTAAAGTTTGAAATGCCATATGACCTTGCTATCCCAATTCTAGGAATAAACAATCCCCCATAATGCAGAAATTCAGTACAGTGAGACAAGTACAACCATGTTCATCATAGCACTAATTACAAAAGCAAAGTCATGGAAATAACACAAATGCCCAACAGTTGACGAGTGGATAAGGAAAATGTGTTACATTTATACAATGGAATACTACTCAGCCATAAAAAGATGAATCAATGAAATTTGTTGGGAAATGGAAGGAATTAGAAAAAATTATATTGAGTAAAGTATCCCAAACACAGAAAATTATACACCATTTGTATTCCATACTACTACCATACATACTTATTGAAATATTCAAGATAAATCTGTCCTACTTATTGTAATCACAAGGGTTTCTAAATAGTAGGAAAAGTGAAGGAGGGCCCCCTAAAAAAGGATAAAGAGGATCACGTTTCAGCAGACAAAATAAGCCATGATCAAGTATTACATGTAAGTAACAAGACATCTGGTGCAGCTCACTCTCACTTCCCATCCTGGTCATTGGAAACTGAACATGTTTGATCTCACCAATCTGGGAGGACATAAGGACTGGCAGATAAATGGTAACTATCCTGCAAATGGGACACTGACCCTCCTCCCTCAGTTCTGTGTCCTATTGCTATTCTTACGTATAACTTTGAGTCTCCTGTTATATTAAGATGTTCATTTAAATAGTCTTTTATCTTTGGTTAGGAGGTGATCTTTAATACCAGACAGGATGGAGCCTAGGACAGTGCAGGAAAAGCAAAACAGAAAACAACAGCAAACCATAATTCAAAACACCAAAGGCCCTACATTAATCATCTGAAATCAGACCAGCCAGATCTCTCTCCAAACTAAAGCTCTGGGAATCTTCAGGAAGAACTGGTGGCAGGATTATAAGAGCCTAAAATGGGGAGGACCTACCTAATGCAAGATATTCCACACAAGTCAGGGCTGCATCAGCCAGGACTGGGCTTTTCCTGACCTGCACAATGGCTGTCTCTGTAAAGTCTAACATTGATCATAGGGAAGAAGACTCCAGGCAGTAGGATCCTTAAAGGAAAGGGATTAAACAGTCATAACAGAGTTTCCATACTAACCGGGAGCACAAGGGGTTCTGGGCTATGTCACTGAGTCCTAAACTCTCACTAGAGTGATGGATTCAGAGGGAGGTTTGGAGTTCACACAAGAGGATGTTTCAGGGGATTGCAGGGAGGAAATGAGAGTCACTGGGATATGGGAAGGGAAAGAAGGGGATAAAGGAACGGGAAATGGGGGAGAGTTCAACGGGGGAAGGCTGGGGATGGGAGGAGTGATGGATAGAGATGGGGTAACTATTGAGATTGTGTGATTAGCAAAAAAGGAAAAAAGAAATTATGGGAGAAAAAAATAAATACAGTTTGGTATTGTGAGGTACCCAGTCTGCTCACACTTGTTATATCATCATATAAGCATTTTCTTCTGATTCAAGGTAGCAAACATCATTCGGTATAATTCGGTAAAAGAATATTCAACTTTTGGTATTTGTTTACCATAAAACTGTGAACAGATGAAACTGGGAATCACTGTCCTAGGGCAATCGACAGGAAATCATATATTTATTATTTTACTATGTATCATTTTACTGACTATTATCTTACTCCATGCTTATTTAAAGTGTGATGTGAATAAGAAAGAAGCATTATGATTTGTTGGTGACATTTTGCATTCTACATCAGGAATGGATCAGTGTGTGAGGTGTGCAGATGATCACTATCCAAACAAAGAGCAGACCCACTGTCTCCCAAGGTCAATGTCCTTTCTGGCTTATGAAGACCCCTTAGGGATGTCTCTGGCCTGCATGGCCCTGGGCTTCACTGCACTCACAGCTCTTGCTCTTGGCGTCTTTGTGAAGCACCGAGACACTCCCATCATAAAAGCCAATAACCGCACTCTCAGCTACATCTTACTCATCTCCCTCATCTTCTGTTTCCTCTGCTCCTTGCTCTTCATTGGATATCCCAACACAGTCACCTGCATCTTGCAGCAGATCACATTTGGAGTTGTGTTCACTGTGGCTGTGTCCACTGTCTTAGCCAAGACAATCACTGTGGTTCTGGCCTTCAAGCTCACTGCTCCAGGAAGAAAGATGAGGTGGTTGCTGGTTTCAGGGGCACCTAATTACATCATCCCTATCTGCACCTTGGTCCAACTTATTTTCTGTGGAGTTTGGCTTGTAACATGTCCTCCTTTTATTGACACAGACATACATTCTGAACATGGCCACATCATCATCATATGCAACAAGGGCTCAGCCACTGCCTTCTACTGTGTACTGGGATACCTGGGCTCTCTGGCCCTGGGGAGCTTCACTGTGGCTTTCCTGGCCAGGAACCTGCCTGACACCTTCAATGAAGCCAAGTTCCTGACCTTCAGCATGCTGGTGTTCTGCAGTGTGTGGGTCACCTTCCTTCCTGTCTACCACAGCACCAAGGGGAAGGTGATGGTGGCCGTGGAAGTCTTCTGCATCTTGGCCTCCTGTGCAGGCCTGTTAGGGGGCATTTTTGTCCCAAAATGCTATGTTGTTTTGATAAGACCAGACAGAAATTCTCTCCAAAAGTTCAAAAATTAAAAACAATTCTTGACCCCTTTCAATGTCTAAATTTCTAAAGAATTTGTGAAAAGTTACTATAAAGCCAGAACGTGAGGCTATACAACTTGAATTCTCAAGTGCTATCCTATAATGTTAGTTGTTGATATGTGACACATACTGGTTCCTTGAGGTTGTTTGCATAGTGGGTTTGATATTGTTAGTTTTCCCAGTATTTCCTCTACTAATTTTCTGTCCTCAGCAATATTATCTGGATGATTTTGGAAAAAGTGAAAATGTTTTGTTTATTCTCCAAACTGCAAGGTGTCCCTAGTAATCCAGAGCCCATGTCTGAGCATGAGGGAGAAAGGTAGTAAATTTCATTGTGATGAAATTTAATTGCTATGAACACTGGTTATATGGTTAGATGCAGAGAGGACATTCCTCTTATTTCCTGATAAATAACTTTTTTGTTACTAAAGAGTAAAGGAACTTCCTGAAAATCACATTTCAATAGACAGTACTGGAGGACAAAAGGCAGTTGGGCAATGAATCCTGGGGTCTTGGAGAGAGAGAGAAAAAATGATGCAGAAAGAATATTGTATAATGGGGGATGACGTTGTAAAAATCTTGCCACTTTTCGAAATTTTGCAATGCACACTGAGAATGTTGAGATTATAGAATTTCAGTGATTAATATTTAGTGTCCACTGGACTTCAGGTGCAGAATCACGTAGGAAACACACCTCAGAGGGTGAGTTTAAAGTAGTTTCTCAATGGGATAATTGAAATGAGCTGTCTCCAAAACTAATGTTGGGCAGTACTTTTCCAAGGACTGGTGTCTCAGAATGAAGAAAAAGAAAAAAAAAACCTGTTGATTACTTCCAAACATTCCTTTTTCTTACCAAAGGTATGTGTCATATAACCAGCTACTTCACATTCCTGCCACCATCTCTTACCTATCATTATGGACAGAATCCTGAAGCTGAAAGGCAAAGTAGTTTTATCTTTCCATAAGTTGCTTCTGACATTTATCTCCTCAAAAATCAAGGACAGTAAATTAAACATGAATCTACTGATCAAAAACAAGGTATGTGGAGACCTTGTCAAGGCTGAGATCAAGCTGACTATGTGTTTACTCAAGCTGTAATTCCAAACAGTGATACATAGTACACTGAACCACTTGATATCACTTAATATTATATCCCTCATTATATGTTTACTTAGTACCTGGGAGAAAATAAAACATTTTGCAAACATAAACCCTCTCTTGCCACAGTGAATTATGTGGGAATTCAGGTGGTCCTGTTCCTTTGGAAGTAATCATTGATGGTCAATACTGGCCAGAGTAAATGGTCCCTTAGGCATCAGGGGTACCCCTATCAGAATATCACTTAATCTGTAGCAGGTACTCAGGCACATACAAGAACAAATCTCCTCTATGGAATTCAATGGGTTTCTTACAAAATAAAGTATATTCAGGTAAGAACACAAATATATCTCACAAGGAAGAGGGCAGATGTGGTAGGCAATATAGGGAGAAAGCAAAATACAATGTAATTTAAAATGGCTTCAATTTAAAATAAAAAATAAAATGAAATCTGAAACTCAATGAAGATATTCTTGGTTCCCACAAATAGTTTTGTTTAAATAGGGACTTGTAAAGGGTTCAGTTATTAATAATGTTCCAAAATCATCTCCCAAAGGCACATGTTAGAATGGTTTTGTCCCAAGCCTTTCCTGATCTTGGGTATATGTTACAACAGCCTGGTATTGTGCTCTGGTGCTAAAAAGTTTGATTTGCTCTTTTTCTAAAATTTATATTTTATTTACTTGTTTAAAAGAGAGCGAGGGGTTGAGCAGATGTGTTCAATGAATCATTGGTGGAGGTCAGATGACAACTTTCACAGGTCTGCTCTCTCTTTAAACATGTGCACTCTAGGGATTGAACTCAGGTTGCCAGGCTTGTACATAGGAGCCATTACTCTCTGAGCCATGTTATCAACGCCTACTGTGTCTTTAAAGGGGAAGTTGGGGCACATGCTGCTTCTGCTCTTCCTTTATTGCAGTGTCAGACTCCAACTTGTGGTCCTGCAGTATGAAAAGCTTCCTTAAGTCTAGTCTGAAATGATCGGGAACCCACTGACTACAGCATGATGCCTACAACTGTGTGGATCAAATGGTCTACTCTCCTCTCAAACTGACTTACGGCCGTTACTCTTCCATAAAATTTGCGGGCAAAATCATAAGCATAAAACCTACTGTATGTTTATTAACACTTGCCATCACAAATATACACTTGATAACACACATACACACACAAACACATGCACTCACAATAATATACAGCACATATACACACATGCACACAGATGACACAGACATACATACAAATAAACACATCCTTTCACACTTGGAGACACCATAGACAATACAAAATCCCACACATGTGTATGGATGGAAGGAACACACTTATAATGTATACACATAGATACATACAGAAATGAACATATAAAACAAAACATGAACACATGAACAAAAACAGACACAGATGAACATTCACAAATAGAACAACACACACATAGTCACACAAAATTACATGCATGTACACACATACACAAAAAATATACATACATACATATATGTAAATTGACACCCACACAAACAGAAACACACACATGCACATACAGACACAAAGACGCATAAAACAATGGACACTCCAAAGCTAAATCAGTAGTCACACAATCAAAAACTCATACAGGCTCATACCTGCAAAATATTCACGCACATAAGCAGACACCACATTCACATAGACACTCCTATCATTGGAACATTGGAGAAACATTACTTTAGCTCTCATATGAGGGAAAAACCAGTTAGAAACAAAACCTATGAAGAATCTTTTAAAAATCCAATTCCTTTTTTTCTACTTTGGATGCAGGTGAGTGCTATATTTAAGTAGGAAGCAACCTTCCCAATACCCATGGACTTATGAAAATTGTGGTGGTTTCTCCATGGAGGTAAAAGGAAAATAAACAGGTGATGCTATTTATACACCAAAATGTCCATTTTGATACATTGCACGTAGAAGAACAATACCAAGCAATCAATTGCACTTTGATGCTAAGCTCTGCGGCATTATGTTACATTCTCATTCACAAAGAAATGAATCAAACCAAACTTTCAAAGTATGACATGTTTATATCAACAAGATTATAAAACTCAGACCTGCCAATTTAGGGGATCAGGAAATCCATGGGCAGCACATCTGAAACAGTTGATTTGGATGTTAAATTTGCCACAAAAATGAAAAGCATATATAACACAATATGCAGAATGTGCAAAAAAACAAATTTATTTGTTTTCATATGCAAAATGCAAACTCTTCTGGTGTAAGATGTAGGCTAAAGAAAATGGAAAAGAAATGTATAAGGGACTAAGAAAAACTACTCAAAAAGACAAATCACACGAGTTTTCTCTACATGTAGAATTTAATACAAATAATATATTCAGTATTTGAACGGACATTTCCTGCTCCCTGTTAAATTTAACTAATGGCAGTTATATGGATTGGGAGATAACTGAACCCCCATTCACTGCAGTGGAAATGTGAAATGGGGAAGATATATATATCCCACACCATATAAATATGAATGAATATATACTATATAACTCTCATTCTATACTTTTATGTTATTTCATATTCTATATAGCATATTCCAGATATGTATAACACATATAGAATAAGTATACTTTGGTATATATCTTCTTTCCTTTAATATACAATTTAAAAATTTATGTAGGATATGTATGACATATATTGTAGATAGTGAAATATAACGATAAAATATATATTCTGTAGGTATGTAGAAATATTCAGACAATGTAGATATGTAGAATGTCTATAAAATATGTGTCTACATACACAGTATATGTAGAAATATGCATAGAATATATAGTATGCTATTCAATAATCCTATCCAATGTAGATATACATAAAATAATACATAACCTATATTTACATAGACAAACACAATTTATAAAATATGTAAAATACATGTAATACTGTATGTAATAGAAAATGTATATAAAATATATGTGGCATGTAGTATGTATATATTTCTGTATATATAACTTTATAATTTTGTTTTATAATATGATAATAATAAAATATAATTTTATTTTATTAATATAAAAATAATTAATATATAAATAAAATAATTAATATACAAATAAAATAAGAAATAATAAAAAATAAAAATATAATTTATAATTATGTTATAAAGAAATAGAGATATATAATACAGAAAATATACTACATGTAATATATGTCATATGTTAAAATATAGAATATATATGTAATACATACTAAAAGTTATGAAATTACATGTAACATATAAAACAAATGCACACATGTATAAATAATATAAAAGTAAAACTGAAAAGTGGAATGAGGCAGATAAGCAAAAGGAGCGAATGCCAAGAGTGAATAAATACAAAATACATATATTTTACCATCATTATGAAGCCCGCCTGTTTAAGTAATATTAAAAAAAAACACTTCTTTAACAATACACTGAGCTCACTGCACTGAAAGCTTCAAATCTGTCTTGATAATGTAATATTCTTCAGCTGACATTTACTACCTGGCTTTGCTTCAGCTGCCTCTCACCACCATGCTGAAGAATTTACCCCAGACATAGAACATGAGTAAATACTAAGTAATTACTTAAAATGCTACACCAGAATCTGGAACACCCCACAGACTGCTCTGTCTCGCCTTACACTCTAAGACCTATCACCACTCACAATGAGAAAGTCACCCAAAAGCATCAGCTCTCTCTGCAGTCTATACTACTGTAAGCCAGATCTCCATCCCAACCTCATTGATGTACACTGGCAGAAGTATTTGAAAACAAAACAAGAAGAAACATTTGCTTACTAAGAAAGCAAAATGAGAAGAATTTGCAGCTAAATAGAGATCTGATTCCAGCTACTGTCCTTTCATGAAAAGAAGCTAATCCAACAGAAGAAACCAGTGTCAAAGATGAAGAAGATAGATATTAAGACAACTGTCCTTGGAGCTCATGCACAGGGCCAAGTGTGTGTGTTTTGTAACTGACATAGGAAGCTTCCTGTCAGATCCTCTGGGAAGTTTGACAACACAAAAGAAATGGATGAATTCCTAAGTAAGCACAACTTACCGAAATTGAATCAGGAAGTTTTGAATTAATTGAATTGTCTAACAAACATATGAGGAAATTGAGGAAGTAATCTCGAATGTTCTCACCAAAAAAATGTCCTGGACCAGATGGATTCAGCACAGACTTCTACCAGACATTTAAGACGCTAATAACACCAATACTCCTAAATTGTTCCTTCAAATAGCAAAGGAAGGAACACTACCAAATTCTTTCTATAAGCTAATATCATCTTAATCCCAAAGCCTAATAAAGATATACTTAAAAAAGAAAACTATAGGCCAATCTCTTTGATGAACACAGATGCAAAGATTCTCAACAAAGTCTTCATAAATCAGATTCAAACACATATCAAAAAAATCATTCACGGGGATCAAGTAGGCTTTATCCCAGGCACACAAGTTTGGTTCAACATACGCAAATCAATAAATGTAAATCACCATATAAACCAGTCCGAAACCCAAGACCACATGTTATTCTAGATAGATGCAGAAAAATCTTTTGACAAGATCCAACAGCCTTTAATGATCAAAACCCTAGGGACAGTTGGACTGGAAGACACCTTTTTCAATACAATGAAAGATGTATCCAACAAGGCAAAAGCATTCATTGTACTCAATGGATAAAAGCTTAAAGCATTCCTGATTGGATCAGGAACTTGACAAGGCTGTCCATTCTCATCATTTCTATTCAATATTGTATTTGATTTTTAGCTGAACACATAAGACAAGAAAGGTACATAAAACGGATTCAAATCGGCAAGGAAGAAGTCAAGTTACCTCTATGTGCAAATGACGTGATCATATACCTGAGCAATCCTAAAAACCCCACCAGGAATTTTCTGGAACTAATACAGAAGTTCAGCAGGGTGGCAGGACACAAAATAAACGTACAAAAATTAGTGCCCTTCCTATATAACTAGAAGGAAAGAAGTGAAAAAGCTCTGAGAGAACCAATGCCATTTACTATAGCCCCTAAAAAAATGAAATACCTTGGTTTAAACCTAAACAAGGAAGCAAGAGACCTTTACAATGAAAACTATAAAACCCTAAAAAAATGAAATTACAGAAGACATCAGAACAGGGAAAGACCTCCCATGTTCCGGGATAGGCAGAAGCAATATCATAAAAATGACCATCGTACCAAAGGGAATATAGAGACTCAATGCTATAACAATTAAAAGCCCAAAGCAATTCTTTAAAGAAGTTGACCAAACAACCTCAAAATTCATGTGGAGGCACAAAAGACACAGGAGAGCACAAAAAATCCTGAGTAACAAAAACACTGCTGGAGGTATCCCCATACCAAACCTTTATCTATACTACAAAATCATAGTTATAAAAACAGCCTGATACTGGCTCCAAAATAGACACACAGATCAATGCATAAGGGTTGAAGACCCAGATATAAGCCTATACAATTATAACCATTGGACCTTTCAGAAAGGGGCACAAAAATCCAATGGGAAAAAAACAGCATCTTCAACATATGGTGCTGGCAAAACTGGATGACCACATACAGAAGATTAAACCTGGACCCGTACTTGTCACCATGTACAAGACTTAATTCCAAATGGATCAAGGACCTCAATATAGGGCCAGAGACTAAAAAACCTTAATTGAAAGGGTAGGGAACTCCCTCAATGTGATTGGAGTAGGCCAACAGTTCCTAAATGGAAATTCAAAAGCACAGTTACTACAATCAACACTCAACAGATGGGATCTTGTGAAATTAAAGAGCTCTTGTTCCGATAAAAAGATTGTAACTCAAGTACAAATACAACCCAAAGAATGGGAGAAAATCTTCACTAACCAAATATCTGATAGAGCTCTATTATCCAGAGTGCACGAAGAACTTAGAAAACTATACACAATGGAAACAAATGGCCCAATTTAAAAATGGACCTTGGAACTCAAAAGAAACTTTATCAGGGATGAAATTGAAATGTCTAACAAATATCTTTTTTTTAACATTTATTATTACTTCCGCTCATACAAACTTAATAGGTAGACCAGTTCCCTCCCCCCTTCCTCCTCCCCCTGAAATTCCTGCTCCCCTTCTCTCCCTCCCCATCCCCCAGTGCCCCCCCCAATTCCCAGAGAGTCCTTTAATGTGCATCCCTGACTCTCCTCTGGGCCCTCCTCTCCGATGACATACAAGGACACAGTGGCATTTCCCTGAACCCTTTCCCGTGTTCCCCTTAAGTATAGGAACACTACTGTGGCTGCAAATCCCTTGCCTCCAAGGATCCTGGTGCCTTTAGCAGATGCTAGACTTCGTAATGTCAATAGTGTGTTGGACATTGCGCAGGGCATGCAAAATCCAATTATGATTGCTTGTCCCTAACTTGTGTGGAGAGTCTTGCAAATCATTGCTCCTCCCATCCTTGTGCTCTTACACTCTTACCGCCCCCTCTTCCGCAAATATCCCTGAGCTTCAGGATGGGGAGAGATTAGTATGGCCTAGTTCTAGGTGGTTTATATAGAGTCTCTGAAGTTCTGGATGGTGGTTTGTTGATTTTTCTTTTGCAGTTTTGCTGCTCCTGCGCTGCCCTTCACTCCATCCTGCTGGGCACTGTATGACACCCCTTGCAATCCTTGATGGAGGCCAATTTTCTCTACTGTAACATGCTCACTTCTTTCCTTGTTTCTGGTGTGGCCCTCCAACCCCATCCTTCTTGTTCATAATCCTTGCAATTACTGTAGGTAATACATAGATTTATCTATGAGTGTCTCAAGGTGGGCTGGGTGAGTTTGGTACTAGGAGCCACCTATTAGGGAGTACATATGGTGCTTAATTTTGTGGGTTTGGGATACTTCACTTAATATAATTGTTTCTAATGACATCCATTTCCCGGCAAATTCCAGTAATTCATCATTTTTGATGGCTGAGTAGTACTCCATTGTATAGATGTACCACAGTTTCCTTATCCACTCATCAACTGTTGCACATTTGGGTTGATTCCATAACTTTGCTATTGTAAACAGTGCTGCTATGAACATGGTCGTGCTTGTACTATCGAGGTGAACCTCTGCTGTATGGGGGGTTATTCCCAAAAGTGGAATCGCAGGGTCATATGGCATTTCAATCTTTAATTTCTTTAAGAATCTCCAGATGGCACGCCAGAATGGCTGTATGAGCCTGCATTCCCACCAGCGATGAAGCAGAGTTCCCCTCTCTCCACATCCTCTCCAGCATTTGTTGTTGTTTGTATTGTGGATTTTTGCCATCCTGACCAGGGTGAGATGATATCTCAGGGAAGTTTTGATTTGCATTTCCCTGATGGCTAAAGAAGTGGAGCATTTTTTCAGATATTTGTTAGACATTTTAATTTCATCGCTGGTAAAACTTCTTTTAAGTTCCAGGGCCCATTTTTTAATTGGGCCATTGGTTTCCTTGGTGTTTAGTTTTCTAAGTTATTTTTGCACTCTGGACAGTAGAGCTCTATCAGATGTGTGGTTAGTGAAGATTTTCTCCCATTCTGTGGGTTGCCTTTGAGCTCATGTGACAATCTCTTTATCTGAACAGAAGCTCTTTAATTTCACAGGATCCCAACTGTTGAGAGTTGGTAGCAATGACTGTGCCATTGGATGTCTTTTTAGGAAATGTTGGCCTAGCCCAATCAACTCGAGGGAGTTCCCTATCCTTTCAACTATGGTTTTTATAGTCTCTGGCCTGATATCAAGGTCCTTGATCCATTTGGAATTAAGTCTTGTACATGGTGACAAGTACGGGTCCAGGTTTAATCTTCTGTATGTAGGAATCCAGTTTTGCCAGCACCATTTGTTGAAGATGCTGTTCTTGTTACATTAGATTGTTTGGGTACCTTTGTCAAAGACGAAATGGCTGTATTTTTGTGGGCTTATATCTGGGTCTTCAATCCTTATCCATTGATCTGTGTGTCTATTTTGGAGCCAATACCAAGCTGTTTTTACAACTATGGATTTGCAGTATATACTAAGGTTTGGTATGATAATACCTCCAGCAGTGTTTTTGTTACTCAGGATTGTCTTTGCTATCCTAGGTCTTTTGTGCCTCCATATGAATTTTGAGATTGTTTGGTCAACTTCTCTGAAGAATTGCTTTGGGATTTTAATTGGTATAGCATTGAATTTGGATATTACCTTTGGTAGGATGGTCATTTTTACAATGTTGATTCAGCCAATCCCGGAACCTGGGAGGTCTTTCCACCTTCTGGTGTCTTCTGCTATTTCTTCCTTTAGGGTTTTAAAGTTTCATTGTAAAGGCCTTTTACCTCCTTTGTTAGGTTTATACCAAGGTATTTCATTTTTTTAGAGGCTATAGTAAATGGGATTTTTTCTCTCAAGGCTTTTTCACTTCTTTCATTCTGGGCATATAGGAAGGCCACTGATTTTTGCACATTTATTTTGTACCCTGCCACCTTGCTGAACTTCTCAATTAGTTCCAGGAGCTTCCTGATGGAGTTTTTGGGATCACTCAGGTATAAGATCATGTCATCTACAAATAGGGATAGCTTGACTTCTTCCTTGCTGATTTGAATTCCTCTTATGTCCCTTTCTTGTCTATGGCTTCCGCTAAGATTTCAAGTACAATATTGAACAGAAGTTGTGAGTTTGGACAGCCTTGTCTAGTTCCTGATTGAAGTGGGAATGCTTCCAGTTGTTCCCCATTGAGCATAATCTTTGCTGTGGGCTTGTTGTATACATCTTTTATTTTATTGATAAAGGTTCCTTCCATTCCTACTGTCTCTAGCGTTTTTATCATAAAAGGCTGTTGGATCTTGTCAAAAGCTTTTTCTGCATCTGTCGAGAGTATCATGTGGTCTTGGATTTTGGACTGGTTTATATGATGAATTACATTTATTGATTTGCGTATGTTGAACCAACCTTGTGTGCCGGGGATGAAGCCTACTTGATCCCCGTGAATGAACTTGTTAATATATTTTTCAATCTGATTTGCTAAGACTTTGTGAGAATCTTTGTGTCTGTGTTCATCAGAGAGATCGGCCTATAGTTTCTTCTTAAGTGAATCTTTATTAGGTTTTGGGATTAAATCAATATTAGCTTATAGAAGGAATTTGGTATGTTCCTTCCTTAGCTATTTGATGGAACAGTTAAGGAGTATTGGTGTTATTAACTCCTTAAATGTCTGGTAGAACTCTATGCTGAATCCATCTGGTCCAGGACATTTTTTGGTGGAAAGATTCGAGATTACTTCCTCAATTTCCTTATATGTTATAGGAATATTCAAATAATTCACAACTTCCTGATTCAAGTTTAGGTAAGTGTGTTTTACTTAGAAATTCATCCATCTCTTTTGTGTTGTCAAACTTCACAGACTATAAGTTTTTGAAATATGATGTTATAATTCTCTGGATTTCTTGGGTATCAGTAGTGATAACTTTATGTTCATTTCTAATTTTGTTAATTTGTGTTTTCTCTCTCTTGCTTTTGGTTAATTTAGCTAGGGGTGTATCAACCTTATTGATTTTGTCAAAGAACCAGGTTTTTGACTGGTTGATTTTTTCTATCATTTTCTTTATCTCGATTTCAGATATTTCTCCCCTTATTT